>JABUQX010052346.1:12500-30000 GCA_015478945.1 Trachelipus rathkii
ATAGATATCCTCTTTAAATTGGATACATAATGAAATATAATTCTGCAGGTTCTTAGTATCGATTTACACCTACTATATATATATAATATATATATATATATATATATATATATAGATATATATATATATATATATATATATATATATAAAATATATAATTACAGATAAATAACACGCTTCACGGGCAGAGGCCCCTATTCTAGGAGGTGGGAATGATAACACAATTAACGGCAGTTGCAAGACGAGCCAAGCCCAAGGAGAGGGAATAGCTTACATTCTCCCGCGAAACTGGGACCTGGCGCTTTAGTTTGTGAGTGCTCCACCACTTAGCTTTCGGGCTCTTTTATATAAATAAATATGAAATATAAAATATATATATATATATTATATATATATATATATATAAATAATATATATATATATATATAATTTATATATATATATATATATATAGATATATATATATTAGTTGTCACCACCCCTCACGGCAGAGCCCTATTTAAATGAGGGGGTGTGCACGTCTCAGAAGCTCACGCACTTAACGCAGATGAGCAAAAGCAAGCTGAAGTGAGGGAGATTAAATTCAGCAGGGAAAACATAGAAAATGGAAAAAGAATTCCACAGACAGAGGTTGCAGGAAAAGAAGAAAGCACCGCCAACGAACTAGCCTGGTGTTACCAATATCCACACAAAACCATGCGCGGACACAGCACCCCTTGTGCTACACGGGCGCCGTAAATGGTGTTACGCGAGTACAAGTTCCTCGGAGCATCTGCCGCTGCGGGGTACCTATAGAAAAGCAAGATAAAGCACCAACATCTTGCCGCAAAGATAGGGTCAAGTGAAGTGGAAATTACGGAACAGTTTATAAGTCTTTGGCCTTTTGGACTCGACCCTGTCCAAAAGCCGGCTGGAAAACCAGAGCCCCCCAGATATGAGAGCAGTACTCCATACAAGCGCGGATGAGACCCTAATATAGCTGGAGTAACTGAGAAGAGGAAAAAAGATCTCGCGCAGTCTAAACCGAATTCCCAGTTTCTGTTGAGGCCGCCTATGGCAACCGTTGTCATGTGAGGTTTCCAAGACATTTTTTTTTGTTATATGTTAAGGCCAAGGATTTTATATTGTCAAAAAAGAGACGAGAGAACCGTCGAAAGAGATAGGGAAAGTTGGAGAAGCTGTTTTAGAGAGGGAGATTTGTAGAAGAAGTTTGAGTTCTTCTTTTTAAAAGAATTTAAATTTCACAAGGTTTTGTGAGACGACCCCCACCCCTGGTAAAAAATTCTATTCCAGATCTGCGAGAATAGAATCGGAAAGAATTAAGACGAGAGCAATTCTAGAAGTAAAGAGAAGGAGCAGAGAAGAATTGGAAATGAGTTGAAGAATGAAGGTCGAGTCATCGGCATATGAGTGGATAGAGTTAGATGTGCAGGTTGATAAGATCATAATGAAAAAGTAAAAAATAAATTAGTGAGATAAGCAGACCCTGAGAGCACCACAATTGACCAGAAAAAGAAAGAAAGTCGCCCGTCAAACAACAGCTGATATTGAAAGATTTGAAAGGAAAACTAGACATAAGTAAGCAAGAGAAGGAGGAAACCACAAGGAAGGGGACCTGAGAGGCAGTGACGCGTGCCATACCCGGTCAAATGCTTTGGATATGTCAAAAGCCACCACGCAAGTCTCCCAGTAGTTCCTAAGGGCGGAAAACCATAAGTCAGTAAGATAAGAAAGTATATTGCCAGTAGACCTCGAGCGCCGAAAGCCGTACTGGCGATCGGAAATAAGTGAATGAGATTCCAGATGTCTAAAGAAATGAGAGTGAGAAGGGTTTCAAAGATCTTTGATATAATACAAGTGAGAGCTATAGGGTGATAGTTAGAAGAATTAGAAGCGGCTTCCTTTTTCGAACAGGTTGACATGATGCGTGCTTCAACACTGAGGGAAGTTTAGTATGTGTAGACATCAGAGAAGATAGTTAAAACGAGGGGGGGGCCAGCACGGAAGCACACTCCCTCAAAACACCGAGGCAGGAATGCCATCCGGCCCACCCGCCTTCTAACGTTCATAATTTGCAGGAGCCCATGCAACTACTATCAAAAATGTAATCACAGGCAAAGCATAGGACACCTGAGAGTGGAGAAGGAGAAGAGGAAGAGGAATGCCAAAATCATCCAGGGTTGAGTTAGAGGAAAAATATGAGGCCGAAGAGATGATTGGCCCTTTCATTGGAGAATTAGCACAGAACCATCAGAACGAATAGGAGGGGAAAGATTGATTTACAGAAGTTGTTCGAGATGTTTTTGGCAAAGAGGCCAAAAAAGATTTGTCAGTAGGAGAACCAAGGAGAGTTAGCGCACTTTCGTTTGAGGAAAGCCCGCTTTGCTCGTCATCGGAAGAGTATCCCTGCAAAATCGATTTCTAGCTGAATGAAAATTAGCCAAGAGTGATAGGAGAACGAGAATTTTCCATTCACGATACGCGCTGTCTCTATCCTGAATGGCCAGAGAACAATTACGATCGAACATGGATTATGAGGAGAGAAAGATTTGGTCGAAGAAAGGAATGAACCTGCTCATCCCATCACGATTACAGCTCCCACCTTAACGGCAGAAGCTGAAGCGTCACCAGAGTCAAAGCAGTCACTCCTATTATAGTTAGCGTAGAAGCAACGCAAGGACCCCAATCGGCCCGGTCAAAGTGCCAGAAAAAATGCGATAGGAGGATGAGCTGTTGGAGAGGAAAGTTATTAAAATTAAGAGATTATAAGGTTGTGGTCAGATTTTTACAATAGGAACGAAGGTGGTTGATTTATTAGAGAGAAGACGAGTGGTGAAACATTGGTCTAGTGGGCTTCAGAATTGGTTGCGGACGTTATCCTGAACGTGTGTGGGTGTGAGAATACTAAATGATTCGGTCTCTCCCACCTAAATCAGATGTGAGGACACCCAATCAGCAGTGTTGTGTACATTGATCCCATAAAAGAAACCTCAATATTTGGATAGAAGATTAACAGTCTCTGTGATTGTTGTAGTAAGATATTCAAAAAAGGCGTGAAAAATCTGTTTACGTTAGGGAGAACAGAGCAGAAACACAAAGATTATTGTAAGAGAAGAAAGAAAGATTTAAGCCAGCAGAACATCGAAGTTAGGAGATTCAAGATTTACGAGACGTGTGTTACAGGAGGGTTTATGTTTACATAGGCACATATTCCACCCTTCAGACGGAAATTACGGAAAAAGTTATAGTTGGATCATTAAACGAGTTAGAGGATGAATTCTTAGTCATCTGTGCTCTAAGACAGATTCAAAAAGTTAGGGTTGTAGAATTAGATGAGGTGGTAATTCCCGGGGGTATTGCAAAGTTTAGGATTGTTAGCGGCGGATTGTTTAGGTAAGTTCTAGTAGAGAAGAACCGCGCCTGTGCAGAATCTGCATCACACACGCACACACAACCCCACACACCAAAATAAAAACAACAAACCAAAAACAAAACAGACATAAAAAAAACAGTGTTAAAATGTATTCGACAACGACACCAAATAAGAAAATCGTAAATGGTTAAAACGGATAAAAACCTATATTTTTAATAAATGATGTAAAATATGAAAAGATTAAGTAAATTTAAACACCACACACGCACTCGTACATCCTCACAATTTTACGGAGAAAGAAAAAAAATGATATTACAATTATTTAACATTATAAAAACTGGGATATGTATGAGAGTTTAAAATAATATAACTTAAAACGTAGGTTGCTGTGCTAAAAACCCGTTTAAGAGATAAATTAAAAATAAACGCTAAAAACCAAGGGCTAAAAAAGGGACTAAGAAAATATTACCCTAGTAGTATCTAAACTACGTATTACACAATCCTCTAACATAACTAGCTATCTAACATAACTAAAAAGTTTCAAATTAAAATAAAACGATAGCGTTATCTTTTAAATTATTGGATCCAAATTCTTCAAATATTAAAACCATAATAGTTATACATATACACATAAATAAATATACATAAATAAATACAAAAATATACACATTCATACACACATCATATACAGGGTGCGGGAGAACCGATTGAGCAATTTTGAAGAGTTATAAAAATGTAATGGGAGTAAATAGAGCATGACTGTTATTATACTCGAGGTTGCAGTCTTACCATTGTTTAATTGCTTAAGCTCTAAAAATAATGTCCCCAAAATGGCCCATATTATTAGACAACCACACTGATATGGAGCGATCTCTGAAGTTTTGAACAGCGCGTTCAAACATATAGCGTGGTATTGCGTTGACTTCTTCAGCATTTCGCTCCCTTAGCTTTGGTAGGGTGTGAGGGCGACTTTTAAAATACCTTTTCTTCAGAATCCCCACAGAAAAGGAAATCGCAAATGCCCTCAAATCAGTGTGACCGTGCAGGCCCCTACATCACCCCTCAGAGAAACCAGACGCTGCGGAAAACATTCTTCCCAAAACAGTGAATGAGTTTCGGCTGGTGAGCTGTTGCTTTTTTTTTGTTTTTTTTTTTGTTTTTTTTTTTTTTTGTCCCCATCTTCTGCGAGCCACAAGTCCAACCCAAATTCCGCAGCAATCGCTTCCATTTTGGATGCACGAAATGTTCCAGCATGGACAAAAGTATGGAATTACGGACAGTCATTACCTCCTTAAGAAATTATGGACCAATTACACCAAACCTGATACGACACACCATACGTTAGTTTAGGGAGAATCTGAGTGAAACCTTTCCTGGAAAATCTCGGGGTTATCTAATGCCCAGTAGCGGAAATTTTGCTTATTGACAGCCCCACACAGGGGAAAATGTGCCTCGTCGCTACTGAAGAAGGCTGCCTCGGGAGAGATCTGTGCAAGCATTTGCGCACACATATCTCGTCGGTTTACATAATCTGTTTGCTTCAATTCCTGAGCCATCATTATTTTATATGGATGGAAATGTAAATCCATATGCAGAATCCTTCTCAAACTGCGGTCGGATATTCCCAAAGCACCAGCATGCAGTCGGGCAGAACGTCGAGGCGACTGCACTACCACTGCTCTTACTCGCTCCACATTTTCTGGTGTTCTGATGGATCTGCGTCGGCCATGTGTATCTGTTCGTAGTGTACTACCAGTTGACTCTAATTGTCTAACCCAGGACCGAATTGTGTTCGCCTGAGGAACGGGATCGTTATGCGGAATGTTGAACCGTTGCCGAAAAGCTCTTTGCGTCGCGATCACAGAATTGTTGTTTTCATAAAACGCCCGCACGGCAAAGCCACGATGCACTCCCGTCCACACCATGTTCGATACTAAAATGGGAATGTCGGCGGAAGAAAACGAGACCGCGAGCATCTGCCTCCCCGACTCACCCCCCAACAGTGAACCCCCAAAGCTGCTCAATTGGTTCTGCCGCACCTTGTATATACAAATATATATAACACTACCATAATAAGCATCACTGTTATTAGGAACAACATTGAAGTTGATATTTTTTAACAATATTACCTTCACTAACACTATTAGAATAACAACAACACTAATTATTATCATTATTCATTACTAACACTAATAACGCTAATTATATTATTAACAATATCACTATTTATCATTAACATCACTATTAGCACTTGTGATTGGGAGGTAGCGTCAAGTGCAGATAATACGACCCATACATGGGAAGAAACAAACAGCTGATAGGTGTTTCCAACCCCATGCAGCATTTTGAAGAGTCCACCTGATAGACTAAATGATTCTGATGTCATTTTAAATGCAAACATTTGAAATAATCAACATTCAATTCGTAGAGGCCTAGTTCTGCTTTTGTATGAATTAATTTTTTAAAAAGTATATTTTATTTCACTTCACGAGTAATTTTTAATTCGAATTTAAATTTGATATATATAGGGCTGCGGAGTCGGAGTCGGAGTCGTGGATATATATATATATATATATATATATATATATATATATATATATATTATAATATAGTATATTATATATATATAATTATATATATATATATAATATATATATATATAATATAGATATAATATATATATATATATAGTATATAATATATATATATATATATATATTATATATATATAATATAATATATATATAATATATTATATATATATATATATATATATAATATATATATATATATATAATATATATATATATATATATATATATATATAATTTAGGGTGGATCTTATTTCTTGATTTTAGAAAATCATGTGACGCACCCTTAAGAATTGTTAAAGATTATAAGAGTATTGTTAACCAAAAAAATTAACCCGATATAATAATACTGAGTGATAGTTCAAGCTCCCAAAAGATGGTATTCCTTATACGATTTAAAAAAGTTAATATGGTCAATTGGTCATAAACTCCTAAAATTTTATCGGATTTAGAAGAAAACAGTGGGAAAAGGAAGCATTTGTAGTTTTAAAACGTTGATTTTGGGCATTTTGCTGTATCTCTACACTTTATTCGGTATCTGAACTAAATATCAGAAATTATGTTTGGCCACATAATTTTTTTTCTGTTAATTGGATCTAAATGAAATTTTCAAAGCTCATATAATTCGGGGAGATACGCCTTTTTTATTTAAATAAATTTTTTATACCCAACAGTTCAAGAAAAATTATTTTTCAAATATTTTCCCTCATGAACAGCGGTAAAACGGTTTGTTACATAACAAAAATTATCTAAATAGAAACGTATAGCCTATCTTCCCCAATTATACAAGTTTCATGTGTATCGGAGGAAAAGAAAAGGGTTATGACAGAGTGGTCTCATCTTCTTTCTGTAGCTGCTCTCGGTGCCTCCCGGATGCAATTCAACAAGGTCGCCTTCCATCAACTTATTATTATCCTGATCTTTGGCAATGCTTCCGATACCACTGTCAGGAGTGCTGGACGAATGGTTGGCGAGGGGCGAAACAGAATTATAAAGCCAGATATTGACGAGTGGTCTTCCTCTCACAAACGAAATCGCTTGCAGGAGGTGATCCTCGCATACCTCCGCATTTTCCACCCACACCAATAGAACTCACAGCCACCTCTCCCCGCGTGCAAATTTTGCCGTCGCCATAATTCGTAATCTTTTTCACGGTAATTTTATTGATTGTTCTCATCTGGACTTCATCGGCCGTTGCAATTTTCCTACACTATGGTCCATAACATCTTCTAAAAGGCTATCCCATGTCTTATCTGAATCGCCCCACTTCAATAGTAGCGCAATATTTTCCTTTCTTCAGAAACTAAACTTTTTTTTGGGGGGGGGGAATTATGTTAGGACATTTTTTTTGACATATATATCAATAGAATTTTGTTAGGACCCGCCTATTTTGACATATATTAATAAAATTTTGTTAGGACTTACAAATAGAGTTGTATTTCCAACCTATTATGACCACTCCTTTGGGTGCCGAGGTGAGCCCAAGTTCAACAACAACAACAACAACATGACCAAAAATCATTCATGACGAAGACTTTTACAAGCAATGTAAAACTCAATTTGAACATAGTTCGGGGCGAAATAGAGAATAGATACAGAAATACTATCTAAATATAAGAGCTCCACGAATGCTGCGAATTTGCACTTTGTTTGATCATAATAGATAAAATTTACGGAATTTACGCTTAAATTAATTTTTATGAAAATTGTCCAATAAATACCAAATTTTGGGTGTTCGAGTCACCACTTAACAATATTATATCGGGTTAATTTTGGGTAAACTATACTTTTATATAACATGGAACAACTAGAGGAGTGCGTAAGAAATTTTTTTTACAATTTAATTTTTCAAAATGTTAATAAGCGCCACAATAATTTATATTAATAAGCGCCACAATAATTTATATTAATAAGCGCCACAATAATTTTATATATACGACTATATATATATATATATATATATATATATATATATATATACATATATATATATATATATATATATATATATATATATATATATATATATATATATATATATATATATATATATATATATATATATATATATATATATATATACTGTACAGTATATATGTATATTGTTTGATGTTTGACTCAAGCTATTTATTATATATGTTAAATTTATATGAGATCAAGGAATAGAAATGAAATATTCAGATCATGTAGTTGGAAGAAAAAATTGAGGAGAGGTATCAAAAAAAGAATAAATTGGGCTGGCTGCACCAAATCTTAATGTTCATTATATATATATATATATATATATATATAGAAAGAGAAAGATATATATATATATATATATATATATATATATATATATATATATATATATATATATATATATATATATATATATATATATATATATATATATATATTATATAGAAAAAGGTGACAGATGTGAAATTATACCTGCAAAAGTAAACTGATCTGCATATAAAGACCCAAGATCTTTTTTAGTATTAGAATCACACATAAATAATACACACACACACAGCACACACACACACACACACACACACACACAATAATATTAATATTACACAATATCTATCTCTCTCACACACATCTATATATATATATATATATATATATATATATATATATATATATATATATATATATATATATATATATATATATATATATATATATATATATATATATATATATATATAGATATATATATATATATATATATATATATATATATATATATATATATATATATATATATATATATATATATATATATATATAATATATATACATATATATATATATATATATATATATATATATATATATATATTTGTGTATATGTATGTGTGTTAAGAGTTTTGAAAGTGAAACTAGAACATATAAAAATAAATTTTTCTCTGCGGAAAGGAGCTATAAAACTAAATTACTTCAATAACCCAAAAAGAAAGTTAGTTAATATGTTTCTTTTCCTTCTTTACTTCTTTCTTTCTCTTACTTTTTTTTTTATCTTATTTTACTTTTAGTAACCTTAAAATTGAAATGGTTTGGTTTATAAGATTTATAAAGTTCATCATTAAAATATGGCAAGAAGGGAAAGTCATTTAGTTTATATATTATATTCTTTTTTTTTGCAGTAAATTGAATTAGTCAAGGTGAATTTCAATGCTTTCCATCTTTGAAAAAAAAATGTTTTGAAAAGAAATTTCAAACCAGTCGAAATATCCAGTGATTTAATTTCATTTTTATTTCATTTTTTATTTAATTTTATTTTTTATTTTTCATTTTTAAGAAAACTGAAATAATTTAGAGTAACGTTTCGTTTGAAAGCAAATCTGAATTTATAACTTTTTTTTTTTTTATAACAATGTTGTATAAACAATTTGAGAAAAATATAAAAATATACTGTACAATTTAAGCAAATAGACTCGCATAATTTCCCATAAATATAAATTTATAAACAAATAGTAATTTATTATTTTCTTAATTCCTGTGATCAGGCTTCGATATATATATATATATATATATATATATATATATATATATTCTTTTATATATATATATATATATATAGTAAATATATATATATATATATATATATATATATATATATATATATATATATATATATATATATATATATATATATATATATTCTGTTAAATCACTTTCACTTTCTCGTCATTCTTGGTCCCTCTCTGCTCTTCGGAATTTTATAGATCTTTGCAGTACGATAGATGTATCTAACGTTATATATATATATATATATATATATATATATATATATATTATAATATATATATATATATATATATATATATATTAGAACATTAGAAATATAGAGACTGTAAGAAGCCAAACATGGACCCATCGAGACTGTCCTAGTCAACCCACTAACCAAGCATGCCTCATGCAAATCCACAAAGCACCCTAGGGTTTGCAAATAACTTACAGTAACTAAAAATCCACCAATTTGGTTTAGTCAAAAATGATATATGATACCCAAAAACCATCCACATACCTTAATAAATAAGTATGGTCACACATGCAGTATGACATTAATAACTAATGTAACTAAAACCAGAAGCCAATTTGGTTTCGTCTAAATATATACTGTACATGATACCCAACCCCATCCATATAGTAAATATCCATATGGCATTCTTAAATGTTGCAATCGAGTCACAGTCAACAACCTCCTGTGGTAAACCATTCCAAAATTTATTGCTTAAAAGAATGCTTTTTAAATTACTTCAAATGGCATGCTTTCTTCTTCGTTTCTTATTATGCGCCTCCCTGGTCTCCTGGTCCGTACTCTACTATGAAGAATTTATAAATATATATATGGTATATAAGTAGAGAGAGAGAGAGAAAGAGTATATATATATATATATATATATATATATATATATATATATATATATATATATATATATATACATATATATACATATGTATATATATCAGAGTTAATTTTATTATTAGTGTTATTATTATTATTATTACATGTTATTATATTATTATTTATTATTATTATTATTATTATTATTATTATTATTATTATGTATTATATTATGATATTATTATTATTATTATTATTATTATTATGGCTTAGTGGTTTTACTATAATATATATATATATATATATATATATATATATATAAGTATATATGGTACATATATCTGTATATATAAAGCTTGCGGTAAGGTATATATATATATATATATATATATATATATATATTTTTTTTTACAGATTTTAAAAGATTTGAGCCTTATCCGTTTCAAGGAGGGGGCAGAAAATAAAATACATGAAAACCCACCCGGCCCAACAAAATGCAAATCCTTAGGTGAGCAGATGGGCCTTGAAAGCAGGAAGATTAAATACAGCTGGAAAAATACAAAGATGGTGTTATTCCAAGAACAGAAGCATGGCAAAGGAGTGTTCACAACGAACGAGTCTGGGATTTTCGATGCTCATGCAAAATTCATGCAAGAGCATGGCACCCCTGTATTATGAGGGCGACGCAATGGAGGTGGAATGCGAGCGGCCAACTCCCCCTGGAGCATCTACCGTTGTAGTACCTATAGAAAGAGATAGTGCGCCAACGTCACGTCGTGCAGAGATAGAGGGTCAAGAGAGTTTGAAAGTAGACAGTTTATAAGTCTCTTAGCTTTAGACTCAACTCTATCCAATAGAAGGGTGAGCCGGAGCCCCCCCCCCCCTGAGAACGCGGCAGCAATAAGGCCCTTAGCAAACTGGAGAAACTATCTGAAGAAAAAAATTTTGCAGCATAAACAGAACTCCAATCTTCGAGGACACCTTTAGCAACCATTGTGCTATAAGATTTCCAAGAAAATTTTTTGTTTATGTTCAGACTAAGAATGTTTATGTTGTCAACAGGTGAGACGTTAGGACCGTCAAAGTGATAGGAAAGTTAGAGGTGTTTTTTTGAGAGGGAGATGTGTAAAGAAGTAGTTGAGTTTCAAAGAGTTGAATTTCATAGGTTGTGGTGGCTCCACCGGGAAACCCACCCAGGCTCTAAGTGCAAGAATAATAGAATCAGTTGAAGCATCGGTGAAACTCTAGATGTTGAGGGAGCAGATTTGAAAAAAGGAGTGGAAGAATGAGAGTTGAGTCGTCGGTATAAGAGGAACAGAGCTAGAAGTACAGCTAAGAAGATCGTGAAAAGTAGGAATAAAGTTGAGATAAAACAGAGCCTTGAGGAACACCAGCCAATTAACAGAAAGGAAGAAGTCGCTCCATCAAACAGATGCTCATATGGAGCGACCAGAAAGAAAACCTGACGCACAGAGGCTAAAGAGAAGCGAGAGAATCTCAAAGGATGGGAGTTTATTGGGCAATGACACATACCATACACATTAAAAAGCCTTGATATGTCAAGCGTGACCACATTATACTCCCAGTCCCTAAGGGCAAAAGACCATAAATCAGTTAGATAGGATAGTATGTCATCAGCTGACCTCGAGCGTCGAAAGCCATACTGGTGATCTGAAAGAAGGGAATGAGACTCCAGATGATCCAGGAAATGAGAGTTAAGAAGAGTTTCAAAGATTTTAGATAGAATACAAGTGAGAGCTATAGGACGGTAGTTAGAAGGATCAGAGCGGCTACCCTTTTTCGGGATTGGCTGGACATATGCGCGCTTCCAGCACTGAGGAAATGTACTAGTATTAAGGCATAGAGAGTAGAGTTGAACGAGGACAGGGGCCAGCTCAGAAGCACACTCCCTCAAAACACGGGGAGGAATGCCATCCGGGCCACTAGCCTTCCTGACACTCATAGATCTCAGAATCCCATGCACCCGATCACGGGAAGAGGCATAGGAAACCTGAGAGGAGAAGAAGCAGGAGGAGGGATGCCGGAATCGTCCAGGGTAGAATTAGAAGAGAAAAGGAGGCCGAAGAGATTAGCCTTTTCAGTAGGAGAGTTAGCAACAGAACCGTCAGAGCGAATAAGTGGAGGAAAGGCAGATTTACAAAAGTTATTAGAGATGTTTTTGGCAAGAGGCCAGAAATTTTTATCAGTAGGAGAGCCAAGTAGGTTGTCGCACTTTCTTTTGGTGAAAGCGCGCTTAGCCTGTCGAATAATAGCCCTGCAACGATTCCGAGCAGAATGGAAATTAGTAAGAGTGATAGGAGAACGAGAGTTTTTCCATGCCCGATAGGCAATGTCTCTCTCCTGAATGGAGCGAGAACATTCTCCATCGAACCATGGATTTTGTGGAGAAAATGATTTAGTTGAAGATGGAATGAACCCGCTCATTCCCTCGACGATTACAGCCCCTACCTTTTCAGCAGTGAGCGAAGCATCCTCCGAGTCAAAGCAAGATTCACTCCAAGTATAGTTTGCAAAGAAACGACGCAACGCCCCCCAATTAGCCCGATTAAAGTGCCAGAAAGTGCGTTTGGGGCATGTTGGAGAATCTGATAAAAATTTTTAAATATAAATATATATATAAGTTCATATATATATATATATATATATATATATATATATATATATATATATATATGTGTGTGTGTGTGTGTGTGTGTGTGTGTGTGTGTGTGTGTGTGTGTGTGTGTGTGTATGTGTGTGTGTGTGTGCATGTGTAAATTAACTAGGTTAGGTAAGTATTCGAGAAAGTTAATTATGTGTTAAAATATGGTAAAATTTTAACAGAAATTGCCTAGGTCAGCAAATCTCTCATTATCATATTTTAATACTTTCAATGAGAAAATATTTTAATTAAAAGTTTGTTCTTAAATTCGTTTATTTTCATATTCGAAGGTACTAATTCATTTGGCATTATTAGGTAAGTTGCAATAAGTTTTTATGTACATATATTTTATCTATATATGTTTTAAAACTTTTATACGGAAAAGTTTCTTAATCTCTCGAAAGTTTTTATTTAAAAATATGTTTTTATGATAAGCTGTATTAATGTATCCTTGCCAGACATATCTAGACGCACGTAATACATTGACGCACGTAATATACATTGTAAGTATAGAAATCACTCGAACAATACTGAAAGCATGTTTAAAAGACACCAGTAGCGGTTTGTCAGGGGTAGATAGACATTTATTAGTTAATTAATTGAAATTAGTTGTTAAACATGTGATGGTAAATTTGAAGATTCCACATTGGCTTATGCAAGTAACAAAAACTACAAAATCTTATACAACGTAATTTGAGAAAAACCATATCTATTATACCGAAAAATATCGTATCTTTTATGGGTTTGAGGATGATTCAACGGTAAAGAGTCGAGTACGTTGTTCTCAGTCGCAACATGTGATGGTTCGACCCCAGAGGAGGTAAGTTTTCTTTACCTACCCGTAATTGTCTTTCTATACTAACTTATTAATTGCGGTTATTGCGATATTGAAATAATATAAAATCTTAGGAACGAGGGAAGAACAGGGTGAAAACCTGGTGGTATCGCATCAACAGGAGCTCGTGCGCTTAAAGTTGTTCTTGAATCAAACTTTTATTTGTTTGAGGGTGACTCAGCAGTAAAGCATCGAGCACGTTGTTCTCAGTCGCAACATGCGGTGGTTCGACCCAAGAGGAGGCAAGTTTTCTTTACCTTCCCGTAATTGTTCTTTAATAACTTATTAATTGAGGTTATTGAAAGTTAAGAAATAAAATAAAATCTTATAGGAACGAGGGAAGAACAGGGTCAAAACCTGATGATATTGCCTTGAAGGGAGTCTTCCTGTGCATGAAGTTGTTCTTGAATAACTTTTATTTGTTTGAGGATGACTCAACATTAAAGCGTCGAGCACGTTGTTCTCAATCGTAACATGCCGTGGTTCGACCCAAGAGGAGGCAAGTTTTCTTTACCTTCCCGTAATTGTTCTTTCTTTAATAACTTATTAACTGCGGTTATTGCAATATATATATATATATATATATATATATATATATATATATATATATATATATATATATATATATATATATATATATATATATATATATATATATATATTAATATTATATATATATTATTTGTTATATATATATATATATATATATATATATATATATATATATATTATTATTATTATTATATATATATATATTATTATATTATTATTATTATTATTATTATTATACACACATATATATTATATTATTATATATATATAATATATATTATATATATATATATATATATATATATATTATTATTATATTATATACATATATATTATATTATTATTATTATTAATAATAATATTATTATATATATTATATATATATACAATAATATTATTATTATTATATTATTATAATATATATTATTACATATATTATTATTATATATATATTATTATATATTATATATATATATTATTATTATTATTATTATTATTATTATTATGATTATATGTATATCTTTATATATTATATATATATTATTATATATATATATATATATATATATATATATATATATATATAGAAGAAAGAAGATATATATATATATATATATATATATATATATATATATATATATATATATATATATATATGTTATATAATATATATATATATATATATATATATATATATATATATATATATATACATATATATATAATATATATATATCTATATATATATATATATATAGTATATATATATATATATATATATATATATATATATATATATATATATATATATATATATATATATATATAAGTACAAGTGTCCTCTCTGATGGGCAAACAAATTTCACCAGAGTTTTAGAAGTTACAGAGGCAGGGTCAATTTAAAGTCCGACATGCCCCGATAGACGGCATTTGAAGATGTACAAGTGAAAGAAAGTTGGAAAAATAGATACAGGGAATGCGGACTGACCTTTACCAGTTGAGCACATCAAAGATTGAGCATAGAGGTTAAATTTAGGGTCAGAGGGTTGAACAAAGAAATGATGAAGCTGTGTAGAGAGGAGTGTTGCACGAGTTCTTCTCAATAGAGGAGACATGTTACTCGAGAGATCAGAATCGCAGTGTCCGTTGTAATAGCGATAATATAGGGAGAGTGGAGCAACAAAGGAACGAGCAGAAAGAGACTGGTGAGAGTTTGTGAGAGGTGGAGAGTTAATAAGACGAAGGACCAAAGACTCACCACCTTTCTAAGAACTATGTGAGTGGAACCACCCCAGACGTGTATAGCATACTCCATACTTGGGCTAACCACACCTCTATAAAGAGCAAGCGAATGGGGTGGAGTGAAGAAATTTTGATGACGCCTCAGAACAACCAACTTCTTAGAAGCTTATTTAGGAAAAAAAGTAATGTAATCCATCCAAGAAAGACCAAGAAAATAAGAAACACCAAGAAGAATAATAAAGACAGACAAAAGTTTGAGTTGTGGATTCGTAAAAGATGATATAGTAGTGGGGAAGATTATGTCGAGTAGAAACGTAAAACTGTTTTTTAAGGCATTGTAAACAACTTCGTTTTATTTGCCCTAATTAGAAATACAAGAGATTAGTTGTTCTAAGGTCACCCTCCTAGCGTGAGCTAATTGTTGTTGGGAGGGACGTCTATCAAAATGAAGGGTAAATTTGAAGTATTAAGTGTGGATCGGTGATGAAGTAATAGAGAGAGAAGGTCAATAATAAAAAGTAGAAAAAGAGTTGGGGATAGAAGGAACCTGGGAACACCACAATTTATAGATTTAAAAGATAAACAGTGGATATCTACAACAGCTGCAATAGAATCACCGGAGAAATGGAGAAGAAGGTCACAGAGAGAAAGATAGATACCGAGAGGGAAGTTTAGAAATCATAGTTTGTGCCACAGACCTGTCAAAAGCTTTCGATATGTCCAGCGCCACGGTGAAAGATTTACCGAAATGACGAAGGCAATAGGACCAAGAATCTGAAAGAATATCACCAGTAGATAGTTTCTTACGAAAGCCGTACTGGTGATTACGATTAGAGATGAGATTAGAAGAATTCAGACGTTTCCAAATCTTCATGTTTTTAGGATAGTTTCGAAAACTTTAGAAAGAACAAGAGTTAAAGCTATAGAACGATAAATGAATGAGAACAGAGTTTCCATCAAGAAGGGAAGGTCGAAGTAGAAAGACGGACACCGAATAGTTTACCAAGGCATGGTGCAAGCTCGGAAGGACAAGTTTTGAGAGCCATAGAAGGAATACTATCAGGACTCAGGACAGGGTGCCTTCTTAGTATTAGGCTCAAAGAGAGAGAGAGAGAGAGAGAGAGAGAGAGAGAGAGAGAGAGAGAGAGAGAGAGAGAGAGAGAGAGAGAGAGAGAGAGAGAGAGAGAGAGAGAGAGAGACTTTAGAAGAAATTTCAATATTAAGCATAAATGAGTTGGGTGAGAGGTGAATTAGGAGGAATAGCTTCGGAATTGTCTATGGTGGAATTAGAAGCAACGTTTGAGCGCAGAGTTCAGCTTTAACGGAAGATAAAACGGCAGTTGGACCATCGTAATATACTATTGGAGGGAAAAGTAAGAAGCAAAGTTAGAGTTAACATTTTTTTCCTAAATCTCAGAAAGGACTTGAGGAAAAAGAACAATACGGTTATTATTTTCTACAGAGAAACAAATGTCACGGACGGAGAATAGTTTTTGCACTAATCTGGGATGAAATAATAAGTTGCGTTTTTTTCTGGAATTTGCAGATTGTGGTAATTCCCAAAGGCAACATTCCTGTGGCGAATATCACGAGAACAAACAGTTATTCCAGATTTGTTAGTTTTATGTTAAGGGAAGCAATATGAAATGTACGCCTTCATGCCAGATAAAATCACCTCGGTAATGCGCTCTGAACTCTCCGAGGGACCCCAACCACGAAAGCAATAGTGACTGCATGGGAAATTAAAGAAGTACGACCACAAGTCCGAACAGTTAGAAGCACCGAAGGGCCAAAAGCATTTCCTCGCCGTTGTCAGGGGTTTTTCCTGCGTATGACTTGAAGAGATAGAACTGGATGCTGAGATAGGAAGGTGATCGAAAGAACCCAGAAGATGAAAGTGCTT
>JABUQX010052347.1:5000-13361 GCA_015478945.1 Trachelipus rathkii
TACTAAAAAACAAATAAACAAAATAAATGTTTTTATTTCGTTTTTTATGAAAAAAAAAATAATACAAAATTTTTATCCATATATATATATACTATATATATATATATTATATAATATATATATATATAATATATATATATATATATATTATATATATACTATATATACTATATATATATATAATGTATAATATATATATATATTATTAAATATATAATATATATATTTGTTATATAGTTATATATATATATATTAATATATATATATATATATTTATTTATATATAAACAATAAATTATATATCTATATATATATATACTTATATATATTATATATATCAGTGACGAATCTTGACGAAAATGTTTGAGCATTGCGGAAGAGTACCATTTTATTAAGCTTAAACCGTCATATATATATAATATATATATATATATTATAGAATCATATATATATATATATATATAATATATATATATATATATATATAATATATAATACTATAATTATATATATATACATATATATATATATATATGATAATTGTAGTTGAAATACAAAGCTTACTTGCAAATCTGATATTCACTTGAAGATAAACTCCGCCCTCCTGTTCTTCTGAAGATACCATCAACATTTTATTGCGCGGCGACAGAGCTTACAGAAAGCATATCTACCAGCGCAAGCACATCTACACAGACACTAAGTTTTTACGAACAGAATCAAACAAGCATATTTCTAGATTTTATTGTATTTTTCCTCTTTTCTTTCACAATTCCAAAATTCAATAAAAATATTCGCATTATTTTATGTAATTATCAATATTTTATTTTATGTAAATTACGGCGACACTTAATTACTTGTATATAATTTAGTCAGATGTTTTAGGTATCACCTTTGCACAACCGTAAAAAATTTACAAATTGATGTAGTGATAAAGCGTAGTCAAGCTTATTTGTATTGTTATATGTGTAATGGCAAAAAAATCTAAATACGTTTTAATATGTATTCATGTTAGATCGGTTTCAATAATAATTTGGGTCCATGAATTAGCCAATGTGGGAACTGAAAAAAAAAAAAAAAAACAATTTTTTTTCAATTAAGAATAACGAGAAAAGAACGAAAATTAAAAGAAGACTCCGAAAATGCGTTTTGCTCTCGCCTTCAAACGATATTTGCGTGCTGTTAAGTTTTCCGCAAGCTTTCATAGTATTTGGAGTTACCGCAAGGCATCGTATTGGAACTAGCGGAATTTTTATTCCACCCGTTGGCTGCTTCATCATGCAAAATTAAAATATAAATTTTGAAATTTATTGCTAATAGAAGCCGTTTAGAAAGAAGAATAAATTTGATTCGACTATCTTTATTCTCAAATCAAATTTTCTTATTAAAACTTTCCCTGAAGCATGCGCGCATGATAAGCCAAAGCAAATAAGTAATATATATATTTTTATATATATATATATATTATATATATATATATATAATATATAATAATATATAGATATTATATATATATATATATATATATATATATCTTAGGTCAGATAAGTTTAGTTCTGCTTTAATTGAAATGAGTGTACATTTATGTGAAAAGGATTGAATGAAGTGCTGTTTGCAAAGCCTTTAATTTTGTGCGTCTTCTATTCAGTCTTAATGCGGAAACCCAAAAAATAGCTCTTTAGAGCGTCTATTTCTTTCTTCCTTTCTTTATTTATTTAAATTGATTTATTTCTTTTTTTTTATTTCTTCTGCAGTTTTGCTATTCTCTTAAAAACTTAAGATAGTACGGTACTTTTATTTATATAATATATATTATATATACTATATATATATATATATATATATATATATAATATATATATATATATATATATATATATATATATATATAATATATATTATTATATATATATATATATATATATTATTATAGTGATGTGCCGAGGGTTAAAGTCCAAATCCAAGATCAAGGCCAAGTATTTGCAAGTCGTATTGTAATTAAAAAGTAATTAATTATTGTATGTGATATTTTTTTGAATATAATACAAAATCGAAAATAAAGTAGGGTAATAATAATAATAATAATAATAATAATAATAATAATAATAATAATAATAATAATAATAATAATAATAATAATAATAATAATAATAAATTTTTAAATCACAGAAGTGAAATGTGAATTTAGGTATATTTTAGTATATGTGAAATATTACAACAAAAAATTAATAATTAAATAAATAATATAACATGGAGTATTTTAGAAATTAATTAAATTTAGTTATCCCCATAACCCTTTCAATTAGTTAAATAGTAAAATATTGATATAACTAGATCAAACTATATTACATTATTTAAGTGGAATGTGGTAACATCCTAAGTACTTTTTTTCACATGATATATGATCATTTTTAAGGAATGGCCTCCACTGATACAATACTTTTGAAGTCCGATGCAGTTGATTGTACATTTTGGTTTTCTGATCCAAGTCTTCAAATTTCAACTTAAAACAATTCAGAAAGCTACATAGTCCCATTTGGGAGGTCACCCCGAAGAGGATGTAAGCAGGCATTACCCCTCCGAAGGCTTCAGGACGAAGGGCTGAATCCTAGTTGCCCCCTAAATGGGACTTCAAGGGGGGTGATCCCAAATGGGACTTCTCGTAGGGAAAAGATGAATTCCTTTAGGAACTTTACTAAATTGTGAACTCGTGAAATCTAATTTTAGTAGGATGGGTGAAGGAGAAGACCATAGGGTAACACAGTTGGCTTAACTGTAGTTTTGTTAGGTAGGATAGTTTCTTGGGATGTACAAGACATCTTCGAAGGAAATGATTAGAGTCATGAACTAAGTTGGTAGGAGTAAGATAATTTGCTTAGGTTAAATTTGTTATTTATGTGAAAAATTATAGCATAAGGTTTGTATATAATACCTTATGGTAACATAGTTCGGTTAACAGTATTATTGTTAGATGGGGTAATTAATTAGGGTGTACAAGACATCTTTGAAGAAAATGGTCAGAGTTATGTAATACTTCGACATGAGTAGGCAAATTTGTTATCTAACGTAAATGAAAAAGGTATATATGAAAAAATATCGTGTCTTTGATAGGTTGGATACTTTCTTAACTTTAGCATTTAATCGTAGTTCAGTAGGCTTAAATCTGTTAGAAAATGTTAAGTTTTGTCAGATATTTCTATGTTAGCTGCTAATGATATGTTAGAAACGTAGTCTTAGGCTACGTTTTGCGGAGTAACGTTAGATTTGGTAAAGAACTTTGTTAATAACTACATATTACTCATAGTTCAAAATGATGTTATATTTGATAGGCTGGACACTTTGATAATGGTAGCATCAGTTCATAGTTCGAAATGTGGGTTTCTTTGATATAATGGACACTTTGTTAACAGTTTTGTTAGATATTACTACGTTAGTTGCTGATGATATAATAGAAAAAAGTAGGGGTGGGTTAAGTTTTGCTGCATAATGATAGGTTAGGTTGAGAACTCATTCATAATTTTCATAGTTGTAATGTTAGGTTCTTATTCATAGTTCCAAATGTTAGTGTCTTTGAAAGGTTTAACCATTTTGTTAATGTTAGCAGTTATTCATAGTTTAGTATGTTAGATATGTTGGTAATGTTCAGTCTTGGTAGACTATGACGATACGATTTATGACGACACGTAGTCGGCATCAGTCATACTGAAGACAATTACTCGTGCCGACAACGTTGACGGCCTCACCAGCGAAAGGGTTAAAGGTTTACATGTTAAGTTACTTTGTTGTGTTAGGAATGTATTTTATGTTAACAGTATTGATTTGTAGGGTACTTGAGAGACATTTGTAAATATTCATAGGTTCATATGTTAGATACGATATGTTATGCTAAGTCGCATTGGTAATTATTCATAGGTTCATATGTTAGATACCGTATGTTATGCTAAGTTATGTTATTAGGTTAGGTCAAGTATTGGTATGTTATATTAATATATAATAACGCATCCTTGTTCGTGATAACATTTTATTCTAATCTAGTGAAATTTGACAATAGCGCATATATCGGTAATTTGGCAACATTGCATTATTTTTAAAGTAAAACATAAAATAATAGAACTTATAAAATAAAAGTCTTTGAAAGGTTTAACCACTTTGTTAATGTTAGCAGTTATTCATAGTTTAGTATGTTAGATATGTTGGTAATGTTCAGTCTTGGTAGACTATGACGATTAAAGGTTTACATGTTAAGTTACTTTGTTCCGTTATGAATGTATTTTATGTTAACAGTATTGATTTGTAGGATACTTGAGAGACATTTGTAATTATTTATAGGTTCATATGTTAGATACGATATGTTATGCTAAGTTGCATTGGTAATTATTCCTAGGTTCATATGTTAGATACCGTATGTTATGCTAAGTTATGTTACTAGGTTAGGTCAGGTATTGGTATGATATATGGATATATAATAACGCATCCTTGTTCGTGATAACATTTTATTCTAATCTAGTGAAATTTTACAATAGCGCATGTATTGGTAATTTGGCAACATTGCATTATTTTTAAAGTAAAACATAAAATAATAGAACTTATAAAATAAAAGTTACATGCTTTTTAAAGTGTCTTCGTTAAATATATTTTTAAGTGAAAAATCAGTTTATTCGTTCGTAAGGAAAGTTAGGTTTGTTGTTGAACATTACGTTCTTAGTTTAGGTGATATATTAGTTTTACAGATGCTAAAACTTTGTTATGTTAGCATTTATTCGTTGGTCAGTGTGATAGTTATGTTAGGTTAGGTTAGGTTATGATAAATTTGTTAAATTTTGTTAAATATTACTATGATAATGTGAAATTAATACTGATATTTTAGAAAAAAAAATGTTATATAGGTTACGTTTTGCAAGGTGATGTTAGCTATTTAGAGATATTGGGCATTGAATTTTGTTAATGTTAGCATTTTATTCATACGTAAGGTATGTTACATATGTTTTTTTTATGTTATAAACATTGAAGGACTAAAATTTAAGTTGTGATCATACAAAAGAACATTTTTATGTCATGTTTGTGCCGCTTTGATATTTAAATGACTTTAATCACTTATAGTTGATATTTTTAATAAAAAAAAGATTTAGTATAAACCTAAAATGTTATTTAATAATTTTATGTAATGTTTATACATGAAGCATATTTTTATGTTACATTGTACAAATAGTTAAGTTTAATTAGGACTTTAATCACTTAATTATGACTTTAATCGCAAATCAATGTATCAAGGTGATGTGGGAGGGGTAGGGGCATTTGGTTGATTATAGTTTGATCTATTGATCTTTTGATCAATTGATATTTTTTAATAAAAAGAATAAACATTTAGCTGAAACATAAAATGTTTTTAATAAATTGTTATATTCATATAAAGAACTTATTTTATGTTATATTTATGCATAATACATGACCAAATATGACGTAAAGCAGTGAGTCAATAGATCATGACAGGGATTGTTCAGGAGAATGAGAGGGGGTATAATGTTTGCGCTACTGCTTTACTGCTTTAGGGCCAGTAAATACATATTTTTAATAAAAAATATCATTTTCTTTTCTAAAAATAATGTTTAATAATGAAATAAATTTTCTGAACATAAATATATTTTTTTAAATAAATAACAACTTTAAACAAAATAAAATATGAAATAAAATTTTAAACAAAATAAAATATAATAGTTTAGGCTTACAAACGAAATTGTGAAAATATAATTGTCGCAGGTTAAAAGAAAGTGATGTACTCAAAAATTATTATAGTAAATGATCAAAGTTTAGAAAACGGGTAATATGAAATGAGAATAAAAAATATAAAGTATATGTCTGAAAAGAAAATGGAGTTTACAAATTATTAAAGTCATAGTTTAAATGAAAATATATTTATTTAGTTAGAAAACCGAATACACTGTATTACGTTAAAGAATAACGTCACAACTAGTATTCATTGCTTTTATATATATATATATATATATATATATATATATATATATATATATATATATATATATATATATATATATATATATATATATATATATATATATATATATATATATATATATATATATATTTATATATATATATATATATTATCGGCTGATGGCATAGCCCGCACCCCACTTTGAGACGGATAACAACTCATAGAGGGCGGGGATCAGTGTATTCATACTCAACACTCTTCAATACATAGTTTAGATTTACAAAAGAAATTGTGAAAATATAATTGTCACAAGTTAAAAGAAAATGATGTACTCAAAAAAATATAGTTAATGATCAAAGTTTAGAAAAGGGTAATATGAAAAGAGAATAAAAATATAAATGTATATGTTTGAAAAAAAAAATAGAGTATACAAATTACTTATGTCATAGTTTAATGGAAAATATATTTTAAATATTAAAGTTAATGTTCGAAGCTTGGAAAACGAAGAGAAATTAAAATATAAAAGTTCTACCCTGAAAAGAAAATGGGGTATACAAAATATTAAAGTCATACTTTAAAAGAGAATATATTTAAATATAATAATAATGATATTCCTTATGGATGACTACGATGACTACTACTTCTATTACTACCAATCTACTGTAACTACTACCCGTATGATAATTATAACAAATAGTTCTCATGTTGAGAGATTATATATGCTCAAGCAGACATATATATATATATATATATATATATATATATATATATATATATATATATATATATATATATATATATATATATATATATATATATATATATATATATATATCAAAGATGGCTGGGACCAGTGTATTCGTCCTCGCCGTCATCATTACATAATGTTTGATGTAACCTATATTATGCAAGTCAATAGCAAGTTTTGCTTCTGGCTCCGTACAGCATAACTCTGACTCCAATACATATCCTCATCCGTTGCAGCTCCTACTTCTTCTCAGACTCTGAATCCTGCTGATAGGTTATAATAATCTTATTACTATTATTTTAATTATTATTATTATTATTATTATTATTATTATTATTATTAATAATTATTATTATTATTATTATTATTATTATTATTATTATTATTATTATTATTATTAATTATAATAAGAATTAATTATTATTATTATTATTATTATTATTATTATTATTATTATTATTATTATTATTATTATTATTATTATTATTATTATTTTCACAAAAATGCATGTTCAAATATGACGTAAAGCAGTACCGCATAGCAGGATGGGAGGGGGTCTAATAGGGAGGCTTGCGTTACTGCCTTATTGACTCACAGCCTTAGGGTCAATAAAAAACATGTTTTTATTATAAAATTTTAAAACTTTTAGTAAAAACAAAATGTTTTTCAAAAACTTTAATTATGAAACAGGTTTTCTATAAATAAAATAAAATATGTTTCAGTTTAAAATAAAATGCCGGAGTCAACTCAATCTCGTCTCCCTCCTCAACCCCATCTAACTCCATGCAGGAGTCGGTCCAACTCCATCCCTGGCACCGACTCCTTCATTTGCTATGTACTTTATTATATATATATATATATATATATATATATATATATATATATATATATATATATATATATATATATATATATATATATATATATATATATATATATATATATAGTTTTTTTTTTACACGATACCATCACTCACGGCCAGAGCCCTTTTCAAATGTAGGGGGCAAAAAAAAAATAATAACAAAAAGAAAAACAAAAATTGAAATAAATGGAAAGTAAACCCACCCTGTCCCTTGTCTAACCCAATTCCCTCAGGTGTGCGCAGACGCGGGACTTAATATAGGAAAATTGAATATTGTAGGGAAATTAGAAGGCAAGGAGTTACCCAAAACAGATGTGGTTGGAAAGAAGGAGACACCACAAAGAGTGATCCTCGGGTGTCCAATATTCACACAATTTTCATGTTAGAACAAGGCACTTCTTGTTACGAGGGCGACGCAGTGATGGAGGAGTGCGATAGGTGAATTCACTCGAGCACCTTCCGTTGTAATACCTAGAGAAAAAAATTGGGCACCAACGTCACGTCGCAGAGAAAGAGGGGCAAGGGAGTTAGAAAGTATGGGAAGGTTTATAAGCCTCTTAATAAAGCCTCCACCCCTTAGCCCCCCCTAAAGCCTTTCCCAACCTTTCCACTCTATCTAATAGAAGGGTAGAGCCGTAGCCCCCCAAATGTAAGAACAGTATTCCATACAGGGGCGAATAAGACCCTTATATAACTGGAGTATCTGAGCAGAAGTAAAAATTCACGCAATCTGAAACAGAAGGTCCCAAGCTTCTTTGAGGGCCATTTTAGCAAACCGATTGAAGTATGATGGTCTCCACG
>JABUQX010052348.1:0-13278 GCA_015478945.1 Trachelipus rathkii
TCGTTAGTAAAGTGATATACTCTAGCTATTATATCTATATAGTCTATGAATTATATATATATTTATTCACCCTATTCAATATATTTTAAATACATAATATATTTTAAAAGGACTAATTCATATTCTTGATCAACAATTCATAAAATAAAGTTATAAATCCAGGTATATTTATTATACCTACTATATATTACCCTATATATATAAATTTCAAACATTAATGAACATGAGTATACTATGGCTAAACTCATCTATGAATGGCTGAGCTGGACAGCTTGTCTCTTAACGAAAATAATCAAGGTCATTTTTTGAGCTGCATACTAAAACTTACAAACCCCTGGCCAATACGAAAGAAAAAATAATTATTTGTTTATTAAAACAATGATAAATTATTATTATTTTTATTTAACAAAACTGATTACATTATTATAATAAATTATCTTACCTAAATATACACTCCCTAATTACTGGTTGTGGGTAGATAGATATATTTTCGCGTGTTCTAACACACCAATAAATTAATAATATTTATATAGAAATTCACGCATTAGGTATAGGGAAAATATTTGAAATGTACAGACATCAACCACAACGTGAGCGCCACCACAGTTGTTGTTAACTCAATATATAAGTATAAGTATATATCTATTCCGATTCTCTTTTTTACTTATTGCAACTATCTTATAATTGTTGTGACTCTATATTTTAAAATCAGTATGAGTACGTAATTCTACCTCTGAACGGTATCATTTATTGTACGGCATTAATTATAAATACAATCGAGCTTCGCTGTTGAATAATCATCAGTTAATGTCTGAGCGGAGAACACAGAGTCACGTCATCTAACAGTACAAATGTTTATTAACCTCATGATAATATAAAGACCATTTTTCATTATACGTTTTTAATTTTTATAAACCAGTTTATAGATGAATAATAAACATATCTTAACTCGGCACACAAAACACTATGTTTTCATATAATATATAAGAAAAAAATTGTTGCTATATAAACCTGTATAAATGTAAATATTTTATAATATATTAGTAATTTTTCTCAAAATTTCTTGTGTGAAAAGTATACAACAAAAATTGTTTTTTGGGAGTCCGATTTTAGGAATTCGGTTTTTTTTGCCATGCCCATCTGTGGGCTAATATAATACACATCCAAATGTTTGGTGATGATGTCCGATCTCAACGACTATCCGTACTAAAAATTTGGTTTTAAATTTCTAATAAAATATTAACTTTCTTAGTGCCGAGACTCCTTAACCCCTGAAAATACGCTACGATACTCTCTCGAACTCCTCCTCTGAACATTATTTTTCAACCCGCTCTCCAGACTTTACACGACTCCCCATCCCTGCGATATATATATATATATATATTAAGAACTCTATATTATTAATTATAATATAATATGTATTTAATATATATATATATGTTATTTCCCAAAAGTGTACCATGAGATAATATATTATAATATTTATATATTATATATATATATATATATATATAATTACTATATATTATTAGTTATTATAAATAATAATATTATATTTATATATATATTAGTATATATTAATAATATTTACTATAATAAATATTTAATATATAATTATATTATATTATAATAATTATAATTATATATATTTATATATACTATATATTTAATTTGTAAATTTAACATGTTTAAAACATGCTTCTTGTTTCGAGCTCTTGGGAATTCATTTCTTATCCTAAATCTATATTCGATGCCTCTACATTTCAATAAGATTATAATATAACTCATTTGTGGAGGATTGTGTGGCCACAGCATCAACCAAGGCCTCGAAGGCAATGACTGTGGAGGAAAAGGCGTCAAGTATATGAGTTTTATTATTCTAGGAAAATATGAAAACTCCCAATGAGAGCAATCCACAGACTTTTAACTATATACAGTTGAACAAATCAGAAACAAGAATTGATTAAGCCTTTAATCCTTGCTTGGAGAATCAATGCTAGTAATACTAAGAAGCTCACTTATTGGCATATAAAATTTTTACCACCAAGATATATCAGAACCACCAAGTACTAAAATTCCAGAGGTGAGTAATTCAAAAGCAGTGGATTTATAGGCAATTAAAATTTGAACTTTAGTGATCTTAACAGTTCATAAAAGTTACCTATTTTATGAGTCTCTGTTGTCAGCAGTGACCCCGTCATACTTGAAAGTACACTGGTCGATACTCTCAAAGAAAAATTGATGAGAAGGTCAGTATATAAATAATAGCAGCATTAGTTGTCAGCAACTTTCATCAACTGCTAAGTGTTTGAAGAGAGTATTTTTCAAATCTCTTTGAGAAAATGTATGCAGCAGCAACATTAGAAATATAGGTTGGGAAAACATGACTAAATGCAAGGGAAAATTAGTTTTTTGTATCAAATTTTAAATTGATAATTTCAGTTTTCGACTTTTAATCGATGAACTCTCTCTCTTCTCATACTCATCTCTCATACGTCTCTCCGTCTCTCTTCTAATCTCTTCAAATCTTCTTCTTTCAAAAAACTCTCTTCTTTCTCTTCCTTCTCTCTCTCTTCTCTTATAATATATATTTTTTAATATAATAAATATTAATATATATGTACTATTTTTTATATATATAAATATAATTATTATGTATATTATATAATTATTTTTTTATTTTGTTTTTTATATATATATATTATCATATATTATTATATATATATTATATTAATATATATTATATATATATAATTATATAATATATTTATATTATAATAATATTATTCCTAGTAATTGTATTCAAATATAAAGGTAAATAAGAATTCATTAGTATATCATTATAGGTTAATAATTTGATATAAAACTTTTCTTATTGCGTTTTGTTTTTTTTGTTTTTTTTTATATACTGCGTAAAATAATAAAGTATGTACCTTTTTTTTACTGATAAATGAACAGCAAATATTTTAAATCCTGCCTCTTATGTAGATTTATGAGATTTATGTAAAACTCAAAAAATTCTAAAAGTTTTCTATCAGTTTACAGTTAATCAAGAAAATTTGAAATTAAGAGACTCTAAAGAAATTTATTAAGGGGAATTTTAAAATATTTGTTAGCACATGTGGTATATAACAGTTTCCAGTAGTGATTTTTCATTTTCAGAATCTATTTAAACAATAAAAAACTACACATGAAAAAGATCGCGTTAACCTTACTAGGGGTTACAATTTTAATCACATCTCAGGCCATTGTTTAAATTTTGGTTTATTATAAAAAAACAAATGGTTTTTGGGTTTTTTTAAAAAACCAATGGTTTTTTTCCAACCTTATTTTATATTATATAATATAAATATTACCTATACTATTATATCTATATTATATATCTATATCAATATATATATATATATATATATATTATATAATTTATATATATAATATATTATTAACATTATATATAATATATATATTATTATATATTATTATATATATATTATATAATATAATTACAATATAACTATAAAGTTTATATGGTATAATATATATATATATATATTAATTTATATATTATATCCAGCAATCCCCGAAGAGGCCAGGCATTGTAACTAGAAACACTATAAATCTACCATGGAAATAAATAACATTTTTGATTTTTGCAAGTAATTTCATAGATGAAACTAAAAAAAAATATTATTTTAATTCTAATTATTATTAATAACACCTTAAAAATAAATAAAAATACTTAGACCTGAAATATTGTACGATTCTGATTGACCCCTCAGAAACCTGCATTAAGTCTGTCGAGAGCAAAAAGTTGCCATTACGCCAATTTTTTTACGCATTTAGGAGAGAAATTATTTTTTCTTTTAATATCCTTTTTTAGGGGGTTCGAGCCGGACGATGGACAGCAGGGGGGGACTGAAGTCCTCCGCCGTCGTCCCCCGAGTAGCTCTGAGAAACCGCCGACCATACTATCCTATCGTTCTTGTTTACCCCGGGGGTTATTTTCGTTAGTTGTTAAAAAAAATCAACATTGGCACCTTTGGGCCTTGTTCAGTCGGACTAAGTGAGCATCTTCGATTTCTAAAAAAACTGTAATTTTTTCAACAAATTTAACAAATTTAATTTTTTAAAAAAAAGCGTTATTTTTTTATTTTTTGTTTTAATTGTCAGGGGTTTAAAAATGCTCCTGACTTATAAATGATTTATTTTAATTTCTTGGTAGCTGATTATAGTTTTTAGTTCATGACCTGGCCTTTTTTCGGGGATGCTGACCATATACTATATATATAATTATTATATATATTATATATATATATATTATATATATATATATATAATAAATATATATATATATATATATATATATAATATATATATATATATATATATATATATCACTTACATTTATTTATAAAGAAGATTATTATTTTTTTTTTTTAAATGACTGCTACTAGAGTCGGCAGGCAATTACAGGGGTTGCCTAGACTTAAAGAAAACGGAATTATTTTTCTGACTCAGAGAAGTAACAATTGCCACTGATCGCTAATATTTAAAAGGGGAATCAAGTTGAAATTTACGTCAGCGGCTTATCATCGAACCTTCGAATGAGATTATATATGGTGAAATTTGGTTTAAAACTACAACTCAATATCTCAAAAACTACAATAGATACAGGGAAAAAAGGAATACATTGTTGGAATCCTGGTAACATTTTAGTGCGTGTAAAAAAAAATTATATCTCAAAAACTACAATAGCTACAGCGAAAAGGAATACATTTTTGGAATCCTGGTAAAATTTACATAGGAAAAAAAAATAGAACAAAATACTTGTTGAATAATTTTATAGTAATAATTGGATTAGAGATGCCTATTTTAGAGACCTTTATTGGTTAACTCATTAAATAAATAACTTTTATATTAAAATTTGCTTTTTTTTAACTAAAGAATACCCATAGGGTAATACCGCACTCTAATGGCAGAGTTCCGGGGTCTCTTCGGTCCTCCCGGTGGTATACTACGGTGGTGGACTATTCCCTCCTCCGGGGAGGGTCTCCGTAAACCCCCGCTCTTTGGTATTTGGGTGTAGCGGGGGTCTCCTCCGCCCCTCCCCGGGGTTATGGAAAAACCGTCCCCTGTGTAATCTCCTCGATCGGTCGAAGCGCCCCTTGACAATCTGACCATTTGAATACCTTTGCCAAATAATATATAATTATATTTATAATAATTTTTATTTATTTATTATTATAATATAATGTCTATCTATATATATATATATTATATATATATATATATATATTTATATATATATACTTATTATATAATATATTTTATATATTATATATAATATATTATATATATTATATATATATATTATATATATATATATATATATTAATATTATTATATAATATATAATTGTTACTTCTTCCCTTCTTTCTTTCTTTTTGCCCAATATTACGAATTAACCAGTACTCGCTCACGTTGATCAATAACCCGTTTTTTCTACCCTTCGAGATGTCGCCATCTGGTCCGGGCCGCAACAGGCATTTCGATCTTGGGCTGCTTTTGTTAAACGTCTAAACATTTATTGTGTATTAAAAACATTTTTGACAAAGACACCTCAACGTAATCGTGAGCACTTGCGAATTAGTTGGAAAGTGCTTGGTGATGATAAATATTAGGCATTCGGTATCCGTTTGCTCTCGTAATTGTTAACCAGGTGATAAATTTGGCTTATTTTTTAGGCCTAGTTTCGTGTCTCAAGTGATGTCGGTGTCGTTGCTTATGCTAGATAGTAAAGATTTATCAGCTGGAAGTTAACACATACAAGGGTGAAAATATGAAAAACATTCGGGAACTAAAGTTGTTAATGTAGACATGTGCAGTTGCTTCACAGATAAGTAAATGTTTCTACTATATTATTTAGTTCTATAAAGATACTACGCACAAAATTATTAAATTTTCAATAATTAATAGTTCCCCCTTATAAGAACTGTTAAATATAAATATGAAATACGAATATTTGTATTGCTATTAACTATTTATCATCTTATATTTGTAAGCTTATTATTTATTGGATTATTATTATTAATATTGATTATTATTATATTATTATTGAATTATTATATTATAACAGCTTTTATATATTACATTTTATTTTTTTATATTATTATTATTATTTCTTAAATCTAATACTCTGTATATTATATTTCGAAACCCTTGAAAAAATTATTTATTATAAATCAGTTATATATGATTTGAATTAATAATTTATTGTAATATATTTTTTTTTGTTAAATAGATTATAAGACCCGAAACCCCGTTGATGTAGTTAATTCAAGCCTGTTATTTCCGAGTTACGTCCAAAACGTAAAATATGGTGCCCCCTGCGAGTTTTGCCGCCGTCTATCCCGGCACTTCTACAACTACTTCGAACCCTCTCTCATCTCAACAGGATCCACAGCATCCACATCCGGAAGCGGAAACCTATTTATAATATAATTAAAAGAATTTTAATATTATATCACGATACAAATTTTAAATAATATCAGGGCGAATTCCGGCCCAATTTACCATTTTCAACCAATCATTTTTACGTAATTTCGGCCCGTAAAAGCGGCCTCATATATATTTTTATTAATATTTATATACCTATTTGTAAAAAATTATTGCGTTTTTGGTCTCTGACCACCGTATTCCTTATATTTAGCGTATGTAAATTGCATTTTAGCTCATTTATTTCGCATATTTCTTCAAAAATATTTTTATTTTTTTTACAATTTTACATTATTAATAATTATAATTATGTCCCCTCCTGACGCTGCAAACACCGATAACATCAATGTCATATCGCAACAGCCTGCTTCAGACAGGGAATCACCTAGTGTCTATACTGGTAAGTTCATAAATAATGATTTGGATCTCACATTTACGCTGCTCGAGCTCCAGCTCGAATCCACCAACGAACTTGCCCGCTTCAGAGCCCTTTTAAATATATTGCCTGTTCCCGTTTTGCAGCGCCTGAAAGACATTTTACCTTCATTGCATTCCCACAACCAGCCCTATACTCAGCTTAAGTCAGAACTCTTAAACCGTCTTGGAGAAACCGACGCTGAAAAAGTGAAAAAGCTTTTGACTGGTGGTTCTCTTGGTGATCGATTGCCGTCAGTTCTATTATCTGATATGCTCAATCTTCTCGACGGTCCTCCCGTAGGTAATTGTATACATATTGTACGTCATCTCTTCCTACAGAAACTCCCTACAGAGATGCAATTGCGCTTAGCCACTGTCGATCCTAATTGTTCACTGCAAGAACTAGCTACTTTTGCCGATAGAGTTTGTAAAGCGAAACCTATTACGACAGCAGACATACCTTCACAAGTTTCGCACATCACGGTTTCCACCGACAATAATAACTTAACACCAGCGTCTCCTTCGCATGTAAATGAGTCAGTCAATGCCATTCGACAACCGCCGGCCACAGAAAATGCTTATATTGTGTCCCAACTTCAAGTGTTGCAAAACACTATCATGGATCTAACTACTAGAATGCGCGCTTTGGAAACGCGCTCCACTGTTCCTCCTCCTCCCCCCCTCCATTCCTCTAACCTCAACAAATATCTCAACCTCAATCTAATATTCTCACCTGCAACAGATTCCTCATCCTCCATCCTCATCATCATTCTCTTATTACACTACTCAGTTCATATCCCGCCTCCTCCCATTGCATCAAATACTTATGTCTCTGCATACAGACAACGTTCCTGCCGTATGTCTCTCTATCCCGAATTAACGCAATCTCTCCCCTACCTGACATCGATTTCGTCGAAATGGCTCGCTTGCAGCAACTCGAAGAGATTATTTTCCCTCCTGCTTCTTCTTATGACATTCAAACTGTAGAAATTTTTGGTCTTCCGCCTCTATTATGCGATGTCTCTTCCGCACATCCTCGTCCAGTCGTACCTACCCCCATGCGCAGAAAGGTTTTTCACACCATTCACGACGTGTCGCACCCAGGGGTAAAAGGTAGTCAAGTCAAAATAGGCAAGCATTTCGTCTGGCCGTCCTTACTAAAGGATGTTAAACAGTGGACAACGCAGTGTCTCAACTGCCAGAAATCCAAAGTGCACAGGCACACGATCGCTCCTCTTCAGCAGTTTCTTCCCCCTGGTGAGCGCTTTGACCAGGTGCATATTGACATAGTCGGCCCATTACCACCCTCAAATGGTTTCACACATATTTTAACTTGTATAGACCGATACACTCGATGGGTAGAAGCCATTCCCTTGCGAGATACTTCCAGCGAGACAATTGCTCAGTGCTTCTTTGTACAACTGGAATAGCCAGATTTGGCTAACACCTTCGAACCGTGTCCACTAGACCAGGGTAGTCAGTTTGAGTCTCCCAACCTTGGAAAGGACATCATGACTTTAAAGTCGGTTCTAAAGCGCTTCGCTCTTGCAGCTACCATCCGCAAGCTCAGGGCATGGTAGAACGGTTTCACCGGCAGCTAAAGGCTTCTCTTATGGCCCACGGAACACCGGACAATTGGTCCGAAACTCTCCCTCTTGTCCTACTCGGTATCAGAACTTCGTACAAAGAAGACCTCAAATGTTCAACTGCTGAGCTCGTATACGGCTCCACCATCCGAATACCTGGTGAGTTTATCCTTCCTTCTCCAAAAACTACGAACCAGCACACCTTCCTGGCCCGCCTTCGTCAGTGTACCGAGGCATGGAAACCATCTTTGCCACGTCAATCCCCTCGTCCAACCTACATGCCTGCGGATTTGGAGACATGCTCTCACGTATTGATTCGGCACGACTCACACCGTAGTCCGTTACAAGCCCGCTATGACGGACCCTTCCTCGTATTAAAACGCTACCGAAAGTTTTTCACCTTACAGAAGGGGAGCAAAGTAGAAAATATATCAGTGGATAGGATCAAACCGGCTTATTTCGACCATGATCCCGATTCATCCACTATTTCTCCCATTCCTGCACCCGCTCCATCTACCTCTACTGTCGCTAGATAATATTCGACACTTTCATGCCCATTCTCTGCCTGTTAAACATCTACTTCTCCTCCCCTGACCCTCTGCCAACTCTTCAGTATTGTCACTCTTCGCCAACTACTAACAGCGCCCACGCTAATCGATATTCCGCCTCCTGCTTCGCTTGCTCCAATGTCAGATTCCTCTCCGAATCCGGATCATATTCCGACTCAAACCTACGTCTTGTCTACCTCCGTTCTACATCGGCGTTATTGGCCGTAACTCCCTTCGCCGATTGTCCGATTTTCACCCTAAATCTTCACGACACTCCGCTGTTCAGAGGGGAGCCATGTTACCTTCCCTTCTTCTTCTTTTTGAATATTACGAACCGTCCGCTCACGTGATCAATAACCCCGTTTTCTACTCCTTCGAATTCGCCATCTTCCGCCCAACAGCATTTCGATCTTCTCTTTTTAAACGTCTAAACATTTTGTGTATTCAACAATTATTTGCAAAGACACCTTCCAAACTGTATAGTGAGCACTGCTGAATATTGTGAAAGTGCTTGGTGATATTAAAATCTTCGGTATCACGTTTGCTCTCGATTGTTAACAAGGTAAATATTTTGTGTATTTATTTATTTTATCACGTGTTTAATTATTATCGAGGTATTTTATAAATGCAGTTTTGGTATATTGTGGAAAAATTAATAAAACACCATTCAGTAAAAATGTAGTCCTTTAATTATACATTGCATTTTATTTACATTTAAGTAACGTTTCTATATATTATTAGTTATATAAAGAACTCACGCACAAAATTTTTAATATTTTATATAATAGTTCTCCCTTAATAAAGAATGTTTAATAAATAGAAAACGAATATTTTATGCATAACTTTTATATCTTATATTGTAAGCTTATTATTATTATTATTATTATTATTAGTTATTATTTTAATATTATTTATTATTATTATTATTATTATATTATTATTCATTATTATTATTATTATTATTGTTAATTGTTTTCAATATATTAATTGTGTTTATTATTTCGTTAAATAGATTCTGGCACAAAAACGTTGATGTAGTTATTCAAGCCCTGTTATTCCTGAGTTACGTCCAAACGTAACAATATATACTTAGTCCTTGCTCACTAAAAAAAAAAATAGCCCATATTTAATTTTTATTTATTTATTTATTTATTTTTTTTTTTACATTTTCCTAACTAAAATTTACAAGAATTCCAAAAATGTATTCCTTTTCGCTGCAGCTATTGTAAGTTTTTGAAATATGTTTTTTTTTTTTTTTTTTTTTTTTTTTTTTTTTTTTTTTTTTTTTTTTACAGTTTCCGCAATAGAAATTTTACCAGGAATTCCAACAATGTATGGGTCCTTTTCCCTGTAGGCTATTGTAGTTTTTGAGATATGAGTTGTGTCTTTAAAAGCCAAATATAATAACCTATATATATATATATATTATATAATATATATATATATATATATTATAATATATATATATATTATATATAAATATATTAAAAAAGAAAAATAAACATATATATTATATGCTCATATACATTATATATATATATATATATATATATATATATATATATATACTGGGCGTCGTCAGGGGGGGGGAGGGGGGGAGCTGACCTGCCCCTAGAAGTGTTTACTTTTATAGAGTCTACCTGCGAATTATTTGATCCAGCATCCAGTTTCCGGGTGGCCGTTAAGTTACGTTTTAAACGATATTATATATATATATATATATATATATATATATATATATATATATATATATATATAATATTATATATTATATATATATATATATATTATATATATAATATATATATATATATATATATATAGGGCAAGCGCTCTAGAATTGAGCACAATCCATATCTCAAAAAACTACAACAGCTACCGGGAAAAGGGATACACATTGCTGGAATCCTGGCAAAATTTTACCGAGGAATGTAAAAAAAAAAAAAAAAAAAAAAAATCATATCTCGAAAAATAACAAAAGCTATAGAAAAATGAAATATAATTTTTGGAATCCTTGTAAAATTTAGTTAGGAAAAAGTTAAAAAAAAAATTTTAAAAAAAATTTCAACCATTAAAAATTGGCTATTTTTTTGGGGGGGGTGCTGGGACATAGTTATATTAATTATATATATATAATATATATATATATATATATATATTATATATATATATATATATATATATATATATATATATATATATATTATTTGTAAAGGTATTACACGGCAATTTAGGGGGCTCGAGCCGACGGGGAACACAGGGGGGGACGTTTTCCCATACCCCGTAGGGGAGGGGCGGAGGAACCCCCGCGACACCCAAATACCAAAGAGCGGGGGTTCCGGAGACCCTCCCCGGAGGGGGGAAATAGTCCTACCCCGTAGTTTCCGGAAGGCCGAGAGACCCCACTCCTGCCATCGGTGCGGTATACCCTTGGGGTATTCTTTAGTTAAAAAAAGCAAAATTTAATAGAAAGTCTATTTATTTTAACGAGTAACCAATAAAAGGTCTCTAAATAGGCCCTCTAATCATATTACTATAATTATTAACAATATTTTTTTTTTTTTTTACATTTTCCTATCTAAAATTTTACCAGGATTCCAAAAATGTATTCCTTTTCGCTGTAGCTATTGTAGTTTTTGAGATATAATTTTTTTTTTTTATACATTTACCGAACTAAAATTGGACCAGCATTCCCAGCAATGTATTCCTTTTCCTGGTAGCTGTTGTAGTTTTTGAGATATGGATTGTGGCTTTTCTAGACGCTAACATTACCTTATATATAATATTATATATTTATTTTAATATATATATTATATATATATATATATATATATATATATATATATATATATATATATATATATATATATATATATATATATATATATATTTATATATTTATATATATATACGAGTAATATGGCGAAGGCTAGTTTTAGTTGCAATCGTCATTTTCTTACATTTCTCTTGACGATACGAGGTCTTCTCACTCATTTTATATGCTCTTTTAATTTGTAGATAAGAACTGTGTTGTTATTCTATCTATGCTTTTTTTAATGTTGATATGTATATATAAATTCTAGATTTTTTGTTCAGTCGGATTCTCAATTCTTTATTAACTGTTTAAGGTTCAAAGTAGCATTGAAATTATCACTCCGTAACGCCACTCTATAATAATTTAACACCGCCTCAGTGTAAAGTATAGTTAACTTTCATCAGATCATGGATATTATGAGATTCCTTGGTACGTACGTTTTACCTTAATATTATAATAAAATTTTGTGTATTTACTTCATAAAAGTAGGAATTTTGTAACACTTGATCTTACTCGTCCATATGAGGTTAGTTTCATTTTTTAAAAAAACTAATTTTTTCATTGTACAAGCAACGAAATTAGTTGGTTTTTCACATAGTTTGCTTATTACTTTCAGTTTTTTTCTGTTAACATCTTTGAATGTTAGTAAAATTATTAGCCTATGAACATATGTGCCAGAAGATTTACAGTAGAGAACCCATATATATAATATAATATATATATAATATATATAAATATATATATAATATATTAATATAATATATAGTATATATATATATTATATATATATATATATATAATAGTTATATATATATTATCATATATTATATATATATATATATATAATATATTATTTATAATATAGGCGTGGGCAGGATTTCATTTAGGGGGAGGGCAAAAGTTGAGTAATATATATATATATATATATATATATATATAATATATAGTATATATAGTAATATAAGTATATATTATATATATATATATATACTATATATATATATATATATTATATATAATAATAATATATATATAATATATTATAATATATAATATATAATTATATAGTAGTAAGGTTCCAAAGTGTGGGGTGAGAAACCACATGACCAGCGATGAGCACAATCGCTGGTCAGGTGGATATATATTTTTTTTAATACATCACGTAAGGTTCATGGTGTTTTTTTATTATTTTATTTATTTACTTATTTTTTTTTTCGCGGATTTCCCCCTCCCCCTCCCTTAAGGGATAGGGGGGGGGGTTTCGGAAGTTCACCAACTCCGTTTTTCCCTTAAACCGCAAAGACCTGGGCCGAACCGCGCCGGCCACGCGCAGCCCGCGCGCGCCGCACCGTCCGGCCACCACGCATGGCCCGTCTTTTTCGCATGTTTCGCAATCCTCGTTTTCTTATTACTCACC
>JABUQX010052349.1:0-10000 GCA_015478945.1 Trachelipus rathkii
ATTAACTGCGCGTACTACCAAAAAGCGAGTATCCTAATATTTGATGAATTTTTGTAACCCCATTTTTAGCCCCCACTCCTAAAAATGGACATAAAATATCTTCAAGTTTTTTCAGCACAGGTTTGAGGGGCGGGGAAAAAAGCAACACACCAAGGCTTTTTGCTTACTCTCTAGATCAAGTCATCATGTTTCGGTTTGTTTTTTGTTTTTTTTTTTGTTAGTTGTCTGTGAAGTCGATCGTTTGCGCGTTTTCATCTTTCAAAACCTAATTTCTTATTATTTTTCGTATCAACTTCTACATTTTTTTCGAAATTACTTCAAACTTGAAATATACATAGGTGGGTCTATTACGCACTAAGAAACTGCAGCGAAATTTCTTTTTTTTTTTGGGAAACATTGTGCTAGCATAAAAACAATGTCAGGGTGTATTATAATTCGACCAATTGGCTCGAGCACAATTTCCCAAAATCAAAAACTTCTTAGTGTCGCATTTGTCGCGCCTATCAAAAGACCCCAATCTATGAACTATTTCAAAAAGTTTGAAGTCAATTTCGAAAAAAAAAACTTGAGAGTTAAGCAAGTTGTACGAAAAACGTCGTCAAAAAATTAGCGGTTTTTGAAAAAATATAACCTCGAATAACAATGACTAACAGACAGACACAGAATAAAAACACCCGAAAATGCACGTTCTAGAGGTTTAAGTCCAATATCAAGATTAGTGTATGTAGCTTAATGACGAGAGTAGAGAGAGAGATGAGAGAGAGAGCAAGGAGAGAGAGAGAAGAGAGAGAGAGACGAAGAGAGAGACGAGAGAGGAGAGAGAGACTGAGAGACGAGTAACGATCAGAGATTCAGGGAATGAAGCTGACTAAGAATAACAAGTAGGTTTAATGTTTTTTACGAATGAAATTTATAAGATTTTCAACTCCTCATATGTAGAAGTTTCGAAGAGATATAGGGTTCTTTGTAGGTGCAATGTAAAAGACACATCGTTGTGACATTAGGTTGCATATGTTAATCGAAAAAATAAAATAAAACTATTCTATAACAAGAATGTTAGTAGGAAAATAGGGTTATAATTTGAGAAACTGGTCGTAGAAAGGAGAATCTCAAGAAAAAACTTCAAGCAGAACAGAATAGAAAAGCTCGCGTTTTATGTGATTATAACTAATAGTATAATATATAATATATATACATAATATATATATATATATATATATATATATATATATATATATATATATATATACTAATATATATATAGTATATTATATATATACTATATATATAAGATATATATATATAATATATATATATATATCATAATACTATATATATATATATATAATATAATATTATATATTATATATATCATACTATATATAATATATATATATATATATATTATATTAAAATATATATAATATATATATATATATACTTATATCATATATATATATAGTATATATTATACTATATACTATAAATATATATATATATATATATACATACTATTATATATATATATATATATATATATATATATATATATAGTATATATATACCTATATTATTTATATAATGTATATATATATATATATATTATATTATATACTATAATATATGGTTATTCCACTGATCTTACGCCCACTAGCCAAATTTGAAGGAAATATTAAACAGAGTAATATAAATACCCGTTAGTTTTTTGGCATTATAAACCTAAAATAAAAACTAACATTAAATGTATTTTGACCTTTCACCATAGTCAAATCATATTTATATTAGTTATATATATATATATATATATATAATATATATATATAATATATACCATATATATACTATATATATAGTAATATATATATTATAACTATATATATAGTTATATATATAATATATATATACTATATATTTTATATAATATATATAGGATATGTCAGCCATTCCGAAAAGGCGCAGGCGATGTAAATCAAGGATGTACTCTAACTACCAACCAATATCATTTTATTAATCAGAAGATATTTTTACCGGAAGCTTAACAAAAATAAAAAAAAGAATAACGCTTTTTAAAAAATTAACATTTGTTAAAAATGTTGAAAAAATTAGTTTTTAGAAATCGGAACATGCTCTCTTACTCCGACTGAGCAAACAAAGGTGCCAAAATTTAGTTTAATAAAAAAAAAAAAAAATAACTAATACCTCCGGCGGTAAACAAGAACGAGGATAGAGTCGGGTTTCATCGAACCCGCCTAAAAGAAGATTATAAAAAAGAAACAAAAATATATTTTCTCCGAAGCCGTAAAAAAATGGTATTTGACACCTCGAGAACTCGAGAACTAACGCAGCAGCGTTCAAGGTCAAATCGGTCAATCGAAGCGTACAATGCGAAGTGTAAGATTTTACTAATATTTAAAATATTTTTAAAAATATTAGAATAAAATAAATTTATTTTTTATGCTGTACTGAAATTGCTCTGAAATCAAATTTTTTTATTTTCCATGTAGATGTTATAGATTTTTCTAGTTAACATGACCTGAAACTCTTCGGGATGCTGGCATATATATATACTTTAAATTGATATATATAGTATATATTAATATTAATAATATACTACTAATATTTAATATGATAATATATTATATATATATATATATATATATATATAATATATTATATATATATATATTATTTATTTATTATTGTTGAGATAAAGTATGTTTGACTTTGTGTAAAACTTCAGACATGGAAATCATCACTATACGATCACTTAAAAAAGACCCAATCATGGATCTCCTTTAGCTATATTTATATTTATAGGGAGGTGCTCGAGCCGACGGGGACAGAGGGGGACGAAGTCCCTCCCCCATCGTACCACCGTATAGGACCGACCAGCCACAGCCGACTCTTTTCCATCTTTGCTATTACTCGGGGATACTTCTTTAGTTAAAAAAAAACAAAATTATTTCTCCTTTAATAAAGAGTATTTTATTTTTTATTTTATGTTCATTAACTAATGTTTTCCTTTTAAAATTTAGCTTAAGTGACTATAACATTACAGATCAAATCTTTATTGGCGAAGAGTGGGGCCGATCTGAACTTTCTTTGAAACTATTGCATTTCTAAAGATAGTATTCTGTTATTATTTTTTGCTTAGTCCCGCAAAAAGTATATTGACATATCTCACATAACTCTCATATTTTATATATTGCATTCTTGGAGAAAATCTAATAAAAACATATTCGTTTCCTGTTATTTTAAAAATACCGTCAGGTTTCATCTACGAATTAAGCTACGCCACGGTATGGCTAGGCTTAACACATAGCCTACAACAGTCAATAAATTAATAATAAGTTTAAAACGCATATTTTTAAATTCGATGTTGAGTTATAAAAATGTGCGAAAGAATCTTTTTTTATAAATAAAAAATAAATAATTCTATAGAGAGGAATAAAATGTAATTATCCCTCTAAAATAATTAATTCGGATTAAAATTTCCCAAAGCTTTTTTTACGGAGTAAGATCAAGGGGAATAGCCTATATAATATAGAACCTAAACCTATATATCATATATAGATATATATATATATATATATATATATATATAATATATACTATATATATATATATATATTATAATATATATTAATATAGTATATATATATATATAATATATGACCTGTTATTTTACGACTCCCGTCAGTTTTGATTTTTTTTTTTTTTTTTTTTTTTTTTTTTTTTTTATATATTTTTAGATATAGGATCCGAACAGCAATTTGAAAAAGGTGACGAACATGATGTCAAACAATATATAGACCAGTTACGCTTTACGACCCGTCAGTTTTAAAAAAAAAACATTTTTTTTAACTCAAAGGATACCCAGGAATAAGCACCGCAAAATGAGCAGAGCCGGCGTCTCGTCGGCCTTCCGAGGAACGACAGGGTAGGACTATTTCCCCCCCCGGGGAGGGTCTCGCGGGAACCCCCGCTCTGTGGTAGTGTGTTCGCTAGGGTGGTTCCTCCGCCCCTCCCTACGGGGTATGGAAAACGTTCCTCCCCTCTGTCCCCTTCGGCTCGAGCCCCCTAAATTTTTTTTTTTACATTTGTAATAAGCTTTAATACGCTGATTCCAAAAATGTAATTGGTTTTTCTGATGTAAGTGCTCTTACTTTTCGAGAGTATTTCATGTATGAAAAAAATAGTATAATTTTTTTACTTTTTATTTTTTACATCTTTGTAATAAGCTTTATACGCTTATTCTAAATATGTAATTGGTTTTTCTGAGTTGCTAATTAGCGAGAGTGATATATATATATATATATACTATATATACTATACTATATTATATAATATATATATATATATATATATATATATATATATATATATATAATATATATTATATATATAATATATATATTATATATATATAATATATATATACTATAGTACTATATAATATGTAAGAGTGCTAAACTGACATCATGTAACCTCAGCGTGAGAACGGCAGCCCCTACAGTAAAACAAATTAATATTTTGAATCAGCGGAAAATTCTAAGGAGGGGTTTTTAATTTTTTTTTTTTTTTTTTTTTTTTTTTTTTTTTTTTTTTTTTTTATCGTCACTGCACTTTTTACGACCCATAGTCATTTACCAAATTAGGCGGGCTCGAGCCCGATGGGGTACAGAGGACGAAGTCCCCCCCGTCGCATTTCCACGGGAGGCGAAGACCCGACTCATGCCATACTTTCGGTCTTTACCAATGGTATTCCTTTTAGTTAAAAAAAAAAAAATAAAAAAGAATATACCTATAACCAATATTGCTATTACTTTAATCACCAGAAAACAAAATTTTTTTACATATCTTAACATAACGTTTCAAATGTAAATTTATTCATCTAAATTATTTTAATCTCTTCTAAAAACTCTATAAATCGATTTTCTTTACCAATATTTTTTTTCCCAAATATTTTGAAATATAAAAAATCAAATAATAATGAAATATAAAAATTTAAAATATATTATTAAAAATAGCTATAGCTAGTTAATGAAGATATGTTGCTCACACTTTAGTTCGTTGTTGAGTCGTAGGCTGAGCATTGCAGAGGTACTTAAATATTAGATGAGTAAAAACTATCGCAATTGCTTAGTAGAAAAGTTATGGCTCGCTGTCTATATTTCCGACGAATAAAAAAAAAAATAAAAAATAAAGAATAAAAAAAATAAGAGAGAAAATTAAAAACCCCTCCTTAGAATTTTCCGCTGATTCCAAATACATAATTTTGTTTCACTGTAGGTGCTGCCGTTCTTAAGTTACATGATGGCAGCTTTAGACACTCTGACCCACTAACCCTCGCTCTTTGGTAGTGAGGTGAACCCTGTCGCTCGTGGGTTACCTCAGTCCCCTCCCCTACGTGGTATGAAAAACGTCCCCCCCTGCTGTCCCCGTCGGCCCGAGCCCCCTAAATTTTTTTTTTTACATTTTTTTAAATAAGCTTATATACGACTGATTCAGAAATGTAATTGGGTCTTTCTGTAAGTGCCGTACTTTTCGAGATAAATTCATTTATGAAAAAATGACTCTATTTTGTATGTTTATTTTTTACATTTTTTGGAATCAGCTATATACCGCTGATTCTAAATAGGTAATTGTTTCTTCATAGAGTGTCGTACTCTTCGAGATAGTTATATATATATATTAAAAGTTATATATAATATATATATACTCTAAATACTATATATATATATATATATAATAATATATATATATATTATACTAAACTATATATATACTATATAATATTATAATATATATATATAATAAATATATATATGTTATATATATTATTATATATCAGATATATATATATATATATGAATAATATATATATATGACCCTATATGATAGTGATATATATATATATAGGATCATGTCGATTAGTCCAACCCCACCTCCACCTCCATAAAAACCTCAATTCTCTGAAAATCTCGTTTTACGTCAAAATTTGAGCTTCAATTTTAACCAAAAACATTGAAACTATTATTCTTAACTGCAAATCTTCACACTGTAAAAATTATAAAAAATTTTCATTCCACTCCCATTTCTGTTTGTAAACATTAACTGACAAAACTCAATTAACTCTTTTACTTAACCTATCTATGTCAGCTTTCTTGCATCCTATAATGATCCTTCATATCTCGGAAATTACTGGTTAACATCAAACCCTTTTTACTAACGATACTATAATATGGATTTTTATTTTATTATATTTATTTTTTCCACTCTTACATTATTAAAAAATAATATTTAATAATTAAAAAAAAAAAAACACAACGCAGGTGGCCACCAAAAAGATCTTTGAATCACTATTATTGTGATCATCTTCTTTTGATTGTATAATAAATAAAAACGAACATCTCGTGTTTAGCGAGCGTCAACTGGAGGCGGATAATCGACATGACCTTTATATATTTACTAATCATACTAAGTATCTACATATATAAATCTAGTAGTACAATTATATAACTAATATATTATATATATATATATATACTATATATACATATTATTATTAATATATATATATATAATATATACTAATATATATTATATATATAATAATATTCATATAGTTAGATATCTCATATTATCGATGTCAGCCGTCACCAACAGCTACAGTGTCATGTAACTAAAAAACTATAAAGCCTACTGGAAAATAAGATAACATTTATATAACTTCTAGGATGACACTTGTATATCCATGAAAATTAAAAAAAAAATAACGCTTTTGAAAATTTAAAAATAGTTAAAAACGTTGAAAAACTTGTATGATATTACCGTTTTCTGAGAAAACGAAGAAGCTCGAGTAGTTCGAGTGAGCACACAGAGGTGCCAAATGTTTAATTTTTTTCTTTTTAATTACTACCACGAAATCTCAGAATTCAGAACGATGGATAGAGTCGGGGTTTCTAGGCCTACCGGGGCGACGGGGGGAACTTTGTCCCCCCTCTGTCCCTCCAGTCGGCTCGAACCCCCTAAAAAGATATAAAAAGAAAAAATAACATTTTCTCAAAGCATAAAATTAAAATACTGTTTGGCACTCTTGCTATCGTGAAGTACATGCACAGGATTCAAGGTCAAATCACCACTATGTATGCTTGCCAATCTAAGATGAATATACTAGTATTTAAGGTGTTATTAATAAATATGTAGAATTAAAATATTTTTTTTCTTTAATTTCATCGATGAAATTGCTTTCTAAAATCAAAAATGGTAATTTTTGTTTCCCGTGTGAGCTGTTATAATTTTTAGGACATGCGTGATGCTTTCGGCTGGCTATGTATATATTATATAATATATATACACTATATATAATACTATATCTACTAAGTCAGTATAATTTATAAGGTATATTATTATATAGTATATATCTATATATATATATAGTATAACTATATAACAGTAATAGATATATATAGTATAATATCGAATTATACTTCATACTATACTCATATAGTATTATATATATAATCATATATTCATCGATCTCAATAGCTACTGCAGTTGAATTTTAAAAATGATTCGTTAAATATTAAACAACAAGATACCACACATATTGACAACAGAAATATAAAACTACAATGCCATCTATGTAGCGAAAACTAAATAAAAAATTAAAAACCTAATTTACTTTTCACTTTGGTATAAGAACAACCCAACTGAAGTAGAAACACTCAATACACTGCGCCCAAGCAAGATTTTGCGGCACCATTGAAGGTCATATTTATATATAACTTGTTAGCCCTGATTCCGAAATGACCTCTTGTTTCCCTAGATTGGCTCTCAGTTTTTGACTGTATCAGGTGTTGGCAAAAAAAATACATTAATAACAACAATTTATGTAGGTTGTACGTAATTCACAATAAAAACACGAAAGATATATATCAAATTGTTATTGAGTAAGTAAATAAAATGCTAATAGGTCAAACATTCAATTCAGTACAATTAAATAATGCATTAAAGCAAATCGCTGTCTAATCATAATATGTCATTGCTGTGTGATGCAAATGTGGACAATCACAATTGAAGCTCCCAAACAATAGATCTCATCATTGTGTATCCCATCTTCCTTGATAGTATCATTCTCTATACCACTTCACCGTGTATCTTGATGGCAAGCCCCATTCTCCACGCTTGTTCCTCAATGCACATATACCATACCTAGAATGTATCACAGGACAACGCATCTAATCTCATAATGTAGAAGGTAAACTTTTATGCTTCATAATTTAGCTTTCAAAATTTTAGTCATGAAAGCATTTCTTCTACGAGTATCATAAATAGTTGGCAGATTTATGTTGCCCAAATAAGTTCTGAAGCAACCAAGCCAAACAACTTTCACAGGCACGAATGCTCTATTCACATATCAGTCATGGAATTTAATGAAATTTGTCATCCCTTGTAATATTGGCGAAAAGTAGAAGGCAGCTCAAAAGATTCCAGCTTGAGTTTCTCCATACTCAACCCTGGAAAAAATCTGCCAATATATTTGAAACATTCACCCATCTTTGTCTATGGGCCCTAAACAAAAATATGCAGTTCCCAATCAGCCTATAGTGGATGTCGGATGGTGGGAAATAAGTTATTTATGCTCAACAGCTGGTTCGGCTTTGAATTTGATTGCCACCCACTACAGTCAATACTATATCCCACAGCCATCACAACTTTTTTCCCAGTGATTCTTTAGCCACTGTAATATCCCCACAAGCACTATGAAACAAGAAGGTACTTAAGTATATGTCCGCTAATTGCTGCCCAAAGTTAAGATCTGACCAATCATTGCACAATCAAGCGCCAGTATCTAGAAGACCACTGGCGTGCAATTATATCTAAGCTCTGAAATCGCATTCTTATATTCTCCGATTATTACACTCTTTCAGTTTTATGATTGAAGTGACCATATTGGAATCGAGCATAAACTATTTCCATTGTTCAATAAAACAACACACTTCAAGCTTAAACAGATTTGAACTAATTCTCGATAAGCAATCGCCAAAATCTTCTATCGTCGGTATCTACTAGGGTTAAATCCCATTTGCGCAGTCAGGACATCCAGGAGATGTGTCCATACAAGTGATACTAGGTTCTTGTGCTATCATCTGCAATGGAGCGCAGCCTTCAAGGAATACCTCTCTCTTCGAAGAAAAGTTATTTTTACATTCTGCGCGCTTTGAACGCAGAATTCGCTTTTCACTAATTTTACATCTATAATGCTTAGAGAAATCATCCTATTGGAGAAGAGCGACTTATACTCTCGTAACCCTACATCAAATTAACTCTTCCTGGCACGAGAGAACCTAGTGTAGCTGTGTAGAAATACAATTCCTATCAACTTATAATCACTGACTATATCTATCTGCAGCGTAAGTGCACACCAAATCTGATTACTTTTACATTAGGACAATGCTGGGTATGTTACTCCATGAAACAACACAGGATATGGGACAGTCGTCTGCGCAAGGATGTGGTACAGGTCGCCTTGCTGCCATTCCAAATCCGGAATCACTCAAATTACGTCTTCGTCCTGTAAACGATTCTCGATTTTCACATTTAACCAAACAAACATAATAACAGTCCAACTGTCGTTGATTCTTTGGCTCCCAGCCAGTACCATAAGCACACATATTTTAAACCTTTTCTTCGTCCATTTTTCCACTGACGTAGATCTTCGACACACGTTTTACAGACCATAAGGGGAGCCTAAAAATGATAATATGTTTATAAAAATACAAACTCATATCTCAAAAAACTACAATAAGCGAAAGAAACATTGTTGAGAATCCTGGTAAACATTTTAGTGCGGAAATAAGATAAAAAAAATAAAAAAAAAACAAAAAAAATTTAAAAAGATTATATCTCAAAACATACAATAGCTACAGCGAAAAGAGGAACTACATTTTTGGAATCCTGTGGTAAAATTTTTTATAGGAAACTGTAAAAAAAT
>JABUQX010052349.1:15000-17500 GCA_015478945.1 Trachelipus rathkii
GAGAACAAAACTTTAGAAGAAATACAGAAAAGCGTACCGTGGACTTGTTGCAATCCTCATTTCAAAGGGTAATGCTGTCACATATTTATGACTCCGTAGTGCCTTAAGACAATCAACACTACGGGTTGTAGAGAAAAACTCAGAAACCAGTACATTCTTTTTGCAGCTTCTCTTATAATAAGTGGGATAGTAATATTTTGTTTGGAAATCTATTTGGCGATTTACGAAAGTATTTACATAACATCTCAATTAACAACTCTTGGAGATTCTTCTTCAATGGGGCTTGGTTATATGTTTCCTTTTAATCTGTAGAAAGACATAATTTGACTTGTAAATAATTATAATAAACAGTTTTTTATATACGCCTAATATAAATTTCAACCTCTATAAGAAAATTATTATGAAAATGAAATTAGCAATGGAGATGTCAAAAAGTATTATTTAAAAACTCCAAAAGTATAAATTATTCTAAAAATAGAAGAATTTAAACCGGGAAGAGAATATTTTTTTTGTTTGCTGCATATGCTACCTGACATCGCTAAGGTTTAACACTCGAAAATAAACAAGGCAAAAAAATTGAAGACATCTTTATTATATCAAAGTGAGACAGTAACCCTTGGAAAACATTTTGAAAGAGGGAAACATTTCAAGCGAAACAATAAAACAGGAAACAGAAATACCCCTAGTGGTGGTGGTGGGGTAACATTATGATAAAAGTGAAAACTTCAAGAGAAATAATAAAACAATAAGCAAATATGCCTCTGGTTGGTTTTTGCAGTACTTTGTAACAGTTCAACGATTAGATTATACATGAGTCATTGAAATTATCTGAAGTAGAATGACAAATACAAAGTTTTTTTTTTCACTTACGGGCAGAGCCCTATTCAAGGAGTGGGTGTCCTCGTTACTCGTTTTACGTCTGAGTTGGACGAAGCTAAACCCATGTTTGGTAAAAGTAGATTACTGATAAAAGCAATTCATAATTGCCAACTGTTCATGAGGATATGTTACGGTAATAATAATAATAATAATAATAATAATAATAATAATAATAATAATAATAATAATAATAATAATAATAATAATAATAATAATAATATAATAATAATAATAATGTATATTTATAATAATAATAATAATAATAATAATAATAATAATAATAATAAATAATAATAATAATGTATATTTAGTCTTATATATATATATATATATATATTATATATATATATATATATATATATTATATATATATATATAATATATATATATATATATATATATATATATATATATATATATATATATATATATATATATATATATATATATATATATATATATATATCAGAAAAGCGATTTTTTAAAATTTTCGTTTATATAAAATCAGAAAATAATGGTTTTTCATCATCATTATTTATTATGAACATTTTTCTAATAAAATAATTAATTTTTAATAAAAATAATGAAACCTTGCTTGTATAATTATAATAAATTAATTATAAAAACAATAATATCAATATATATGGCAGCAATTACCTCCTCAAATCTAATAGTCATATTTTCGACATATTTTGAGCAGTTTTTTTTTCAGGGTTTCTCTTCTGTGCCACACATCAATCAAACGTTTAATTAACTTACGCATGTTTGTGACAATTTCCTGAGATTTCCTTTTCTTAAGCTCTCAGAGATTTTCGATTGGGTTGAGGTCATGAGATTTTCCAGGTCAGTCGAGAACCTTAACTTATTTATTATTTAGGTATTTAGTTACTCTGTCTTTCCTTGTGACATGACGCAAAATCATGAATGAATATAAATCCACCGCTTGGAAACCACACTTGGACTTGGGAAAGAATCTTAATATTCAACACCCTGATGTATTCTACCTGCCTCATTGTACCCTCTACAATGTACAGGCGGTCACTGCCGTGGCTATACTGATGACTGCCCAGACCATCATGCTGAGAGGATGTCTAGCTCTTGTCTGATATAATCTGAAAAGATTATTTAAATAAAGTTTTTTTTTTTTTTTTTTTTTTTTTTTTTTTTTTTTTTTTTTTTTTTTTTTTTATTAACTAAATGCAAATATGCAAGTATTTCTTCACGAAATTTCAATTTACTTTCTTCTAGTCTTCAACTGTCTAATGTTGATGTTTTCTTGGCCCATTGGTGCCTCTTTATCATCATAGACGATGTAAGAAGTGGCATTTTTGACGGTCGGCAGCATAAGTAACACAATTATTTGATGCGACGACGAGCTGTCACTGAGAAAATGTCTGTACCAACATTCTGCATCAATTTTGTTAGGTCTCTCTGGGGTGTCTTTCTGATTTCTACGCAAGTGTTTCTGTTTTTTCTTCTATCCCTTGGTTTGTAGTGATCTTTCTTTGGCCACCCTTCTTCACACGGTTTACTTTCATTCACAATTAGAGTCAAGTTTTAATTATTATTATTAATAGTATTATTATTATTATTATTATTATTATTATTATTATTATTATTA
>JABUQX010052349.1:22500-37500 GCA_015478945.1 Trachelipus rathkii
AAGCATTAATCTAGAAAAATTAAAAAAATTTACAATTATTTTAAAAAAGTTATGTAACTTACCTTTACAATTTTATTTAAAAGAAAGTCCGCTCTTCTATCTTTTGATTGAACAAATTTATCAATCACTTTTATTATTAAAATCTTGTATGCCCATAATAAAGTCTTTCTCGATTGAAAGCATTGCTAAGGCGGAAAGTCTTTCTTGCCTCATGGTGTTTCTAAGAAAGGTTTTAATCCTTTTTAAAAAAGGAAAACAGCGCTCTGCTTTGGACGTTGTCATCGGAATGGTTATTAAAACTTTCAATAGTTTCACACTTTTACTAAAAGAGGCTTCCAAGTGATTTTCTGTAATGAAATCGAATAAAGCTATGGCTCCAGACATAGAACGAAATTCTTCTAGGTTATAAATTATAGATAGTTCTGTTTTAAGTTTCTTTATGTCAATGAAAGTGTACACTTTTCAGGTTTCATTTACATTTTTCTCAGGAAAGAAATAACGTGGCAACAATTAAATGTCCTGAGAATGTAAATCTATCTTTTTTTTATCTGACAAATAATTGAGAGATGATTGATAGAGGGATTTTGGCAAGGTGTGTAAAAGGAGTGGCTTGAAAGTAAACGTAGATAAGAGCAAGGTTATGGTGGTGAGTGAGAAGAGTCCTTGCGAGTTATGTTTGGATGGTGAGCACTGGAACAAGTGGTCTGAGTTTAAATATTTTAAGGATATATGTTGGATGAAAAGGGAACGGATGATGGAGAGTGTAGTAAGAAAGTTGTGAATGGTAGGAAGGTAGCTCGTGCTATTAAATCCTTGGTAGATGTAAAAGGACCAATTGTTGAGTGCGCTATAGGGTCTTGCAATGGAGGTATTGTTGTTAACCCTGTTTAATGTACAGTTAGTGAAAACTAATGGTCCCTGGAATAAAGGTATAGTCTAAAGTAACAAATGTAATTCGGATGGACAATCTTAGGGGGTGTGTTGGTGTGGGACGAATTGATAAAATGAGGAATGAACGTATTAGGGGGTTGTGTGTGTGTGAAGAAATGAGTAAATGAGGGGAGAATAAACGAGAGTACATTTAGATGTTTGGTCATGTGGATAGGAATGGATGATAGTCGGTTGGTTAAACGGGTGGTAATAGTGGTAGAGTGTGTTGGGAATCGACGCGGCTGAGAGACGAAGAAAAGAGTGGATTGAGTCAGTAAAGGAATGCCTGGAGGAGAGGAATGTTGAGGTTTGGGCAGAGCGGTAGAAGAAAAGGTGGCAATAATAGGAGAGCGAATTTCGGGGTTTTGTAAGGGGGATGTATGGTTTGCTGGTTTTGTTCAGGGGATGAACCCACATTGACGAGATGTTACAGTGAGGGTACGTCGCAAGGCCCTTGAAGCCCTTATTATAATAATAATAATATAATAATAATAATAATAATATAATAATAATAATAATAATAATAATAATAATAATAAAATAATTATAATGAGAATATATATATAATATATATAATATATATATATATATATATATATAATATATATATATTATATATATATATATATATATTATATATATATAAATATATATAGAATATATATATATATATATAGTATGTATATCATATATATATATATATATATATATATATATATATATATATATATATAATATATATTGAAAAACTTATCGAAATTGCGCTTCACAAGAAAAATATAAATAAAAAATTTAGAAGCGAACAAATTTTTTTTTTATATCGTTTATTTTGGACCTATACTCAAATGGTCGACAAGAAATTAGGTCGACAGGAAAAATGGTCGACATTATGCCTAAATTCCTGTCGACCTTTTTTCCCATCAGTTTCAGTGTGTCGACGATTTGGACATTTGTAAAAAAAATTTGTCGACCCATTTTCTCTTCCGTTTTATTGTGTCTACGATTTGGATGAGTAGAAGGTCCCTCCCGGTAGACTACCCCAAATGGTCGACAGGAAAATGGGTCGACAGGAAAAATGGTCGACAGGACATTAAACAAAAATTTCCACTTGTCCAAGATGACGACAAATAATTTCTCAAGGTAAAATGGTCGACAAAATTTTCTGCTACTCGTCCAAACCGTCGACACACTAAATCATCAATGCCAAATGATCGACAACTATCAGATCGATTATTTTAACGATTATATATATCGGTTCCTTTTATATCGATATTTTATATCAAAAAATTTTTTTTGGAAAGCTTTGTGAATTAGAGTTTAATGCCTTACGCAAGAGTGGAAATTAGTTACAAACGTAATTTAAAGACTTATACAAGCCACACACACACTTTAAATACTTACAAAGGCTTTGATTAGTTACACAATCTTTTTTGATGACTTACACAAATTTTTAAATAAGTTAACACGCACATTTTAATGGCTTACACAAACTTTGAAATTAGTTACCGAGTAATTTTTTAATGCAGGGCTGCTAAGCCGGCAATTTTTTTCCGGCTCCGACTCCAGCTCCATCATTTTAAAATTACCCGGCTCCAAGCATTTAAAATTACCTCGGCTCTGACTCCCTGCCTCCAGCACTTTAAATTGCTTTCGGCTCTGACTCCGGCTCTGGCACTTTAAGATTGCTCGACTCCGGCTCCGGCTCCGACCTCAAGTTATAATTCCTTTTCCATTTACATATATGAAATCATTAATTCTGTTACAAAATTTTTACGGTATGATGAAATTGAATGTTTGTTAATGACATCTTTATTAACTTAGAATTAAAAACTTGGAAAATATTTTATAGAAAATAAGAATTTTAAGAAATACAGAAAAAGAATAATTCACTTTCTTCCTAAATTTTAATACAATTTCTCTTCGAACGATGAATTTACGTATAACAATTTTACTAAAAAGTTTTTTTTATTTTTTTTTTTAAAAGCGGAAAAATTATATTTCAGTTTCACCTTAAAGTTTAAAATATTTCCTCTTTAAACTATGAGCTGCCTGGCCTGAACGTATGTAATATAATTTTATTAAAAACACTTTTTATTTTAAAAAAAATGTTATAATTCACTTTCTTCCTAAATTTTAAAATAATTTCTTTTTTGAACTCCCTTAGCATATGTACCATAAATTTATCACAAACAATTTTCTTAAAAATAAAACTTCTTCAATAAAATCCTCCTTTAGCGATGTCCTAAGATCCAATTTTATTAATTTTTAAAGCAGAAAATAAGCTCTCAATATTCACTTGACTAGGAGGGAAAGCTGTAATTGTGCAAGCCGCATCTTTAAAAATTTTAGGATAGTAGGGAAATCCTCTTTAATTAACTGTTACTTTTGATTTCCGGTTCATATTTATTATTTCATCTAATGCCTTGTGGAGTTCTAAATTGTAATTTTCTAGAGGATTTTTAGGTTAAAGGTCTTTTACTGGTAGATTGTCTTTTTTTCAGTCGCTTTTCTGCATGCTCCAATTGATCAAATTTTACCTCTTCATCTGACAAGAAACCACAAGGGAGGATTCCTGAAACTGCTGAACTATCTGACTCTGACCTATATTTTTCGATAGTATTATTCATCTTAAGTCCTAGTTCACAAAAAATCCTAGCTTCAGTTCTGAGGGAGACACTGAAAACTGTGGGATCAACAAAGTGGCCGACAAAAATATTTTTTTTTCAAATAAACTTTCTTTCCCTTCTTTCTATTGAATTTATGTCATTTGATAAAAATCCAATTCTTCTATATAATACATAAAAGAAAAAACTTTCTTGCCAGTCAAGACTTTGATTGAAATATATTTTGGTTGCAAAGTATGGGTGTTTTTAATGTTCTTTGGAAAGTGTTTTCGATTTGTTCGCCAACTAACTATCGGAGAGAAAGTTCAGGATTACCGGCAAGCATCGTACTAATGCATCTACTAATGCATCGTACTAATGCATCGTACAAGCATCGTCTTTTAGTTGCAAAAGCCTTTCGAGCAATAAGACATGTACTTCTCCATTTTGCTTCTTGAATCTAAGATTGAAACTTTTCCAGCTTGACACTTTAGAACTTCCATTAATAATTGGATTCGCGTTGCTGTTTTGCTGCTGTTGTTTTCGCCTTACTTAATAAGATTTACTGCATGAAGTATGCGAGACAATCACGGCGCTGCTAACATAAAGTAATGAAAACTCCACACTCATGTGGTGAAATGTTAATGTCACAGCGGAACATAGTCTTATTTCATTCTGAAAACAACTATTATTTCTTCGTTTTGACATTCAATAAAATCAGTATCAAATTTACCAGCTTGTGTTCCTCATTCTCCAATTGTCCTTATTTAATTTTTTCAATCGTACTGATCAGTTTGATGCGTTATCCGTAACTAAGCTAGATACTTGCCTCTTTTATTTCGAATTCTTTTAAATGTCAATAAGTTCTAGGATATATTTAGCTGAAAATGTTGCAATTGTGTATTCTCTTCTGCTAACAGTATTATTATATCGTGTTTTTAATATCTACGCCCTTCATATCTAATATTAAAAGCAAAATAATTTAGCTTTGGCCTTATGCAAGCATACATTTTTAAAAATTTTTTTTTTTTAAATGCAAGAAGCGTCCCTTTAAGCAATTTTTTAAGTATTTCTTTTTTGCTTAACCGCTCTTCGGAACCGTTTTTCCAAATATTATCCCGGTCCTGAAGAAATTTCCAGTTCGAAAGTCATCGTCTCCAACATAGTGTTTAAATCTGCCTTTGCAAAAAACCTAATGGATCACTTTCTTTAACAACCATTATAATCAATTATAGTTTGAATTTTTCATTTGACATAGACAGAACAAGTTTTTAACAATTGAAAGAAGTATCCACTTTAGTCTGAGTTTTCAAAAATAAAGGTTCATCCTGAACAGCTTTTTCTTCACCTTTCTTTTCAACAATTGCAGCAATGTTTGGATGAGAGCGTTTTAAATGTCGCATTAATTTAAAGGATCCAGTAGATGTATTGTGGCCCCCATGAGTAACTGGTGGTTTGGTAAACTCTTTAAATCATGATCGAACTGACTGTTTCCCATTAACTGTGTTAACTATTTCATAATTGACAAATGTAAGTACTTTTATCTTCAGAGAGAATAAAATATTCAAGTACATGAGGTGTTTTCGATTTTGGTTTAGTTGACATGATTTTTTCGTAATGATAATAACTTAATTAATTAAAGTCACCTAAAGAAGTATAACCTCTTTAGTTTTGAACAATATATATATATATATATTATATATAAAACCTATATAATATATATATATATATATATATATATATATATATATATTTATATATATATATATATATAGTATAATATATATATATATATATAATATTATATATATATATATTATATATATATATATATATATATATAATTATTATATATATTATTTATTTTCCGCTAATCAGAAACACTTTTAACTTCAAATGTCGCCACTAATAGAACTATGCAAAGGGATTGGAGGTGATCCTTCTCAATTTATATATATATATATATATATATTAATTATATATATATATATAATAATATATAATATAATATATATATTATATATATATATATATATATATATAATATATATTATATATATAAATCAGGGGTAGCCAACCTTTTGCATACCATACGCCAAATTTTTTCGCAGACTATTCAGATGCGATTTAATAATAGTATAATATTATATATATATATATTATAATAATATAATATATATTATATATATATATATATATATATATATATATATATATGATAATATATATATATATATATATACAATCAGGGGTAAGCCAACGCTTGCATACCATACGCCAAATTTTTTCGCAGACTAGTTCAGATGCGATATCATATATATAATATATATATATAGTATATATATATATATAATATATATATATATATTATATTATATATATATATATATAATTATATATATATTATATATTATATATAAAGAAATTCACAGAACAAGATTTCTCTATTAATTATATTTTTTAGAATTCTTTGATTTAAAAAAATACGGCACTAATTTCTAATATGCTTACTAATGAAAAAAATAAAAAGCAAAAAATTTAAGAAATCACTATCACTGATAAACACAAAATTTCAACTGCTGATCATTGACGATGTTTTATTACAAGGGAATTTAAAATCATGTTTCAAATACGAGTTTTGACGGGAAAATATATTGAATATGAAAGTCGACGCTGCATAAAAAAAGCATAAACATTACGATATTTTACATACTTCTTTATATCTTGCCAGATTTAAATTTTGGAAATATAAAATGAAATTTTTTAAGTTTTCATTAAATAAATTCGTAAGAAATTAGGCTGACGTAGCCCAGTTAAAATATAAAATCTCCCAAAAAGTGGCCCGTAGTAATGCGCCACTAATCATCCAATGCGCCAAGGGTTGGCCCCCCCTGATATATATATATAATTTTATATATATATATAACCTGAAGTAATCAAATAAATAATTTCTTAATTTTATACGTGCCGGAGCCAGCAGCGTCTTTTTTTTGGCGGCTCGCAACCTCCCTCGAAAATTTCGTGCTCGACTCGGGCTCCAGGCAACCCAAAGATTTCGGCTCAGCTCCAAGCCCTCAAAAATTTCGGGCCTCCGAAGCCGTTTTAATGATTTTGCACAAAAGTTTTGTAAATTTACATACATGTATGCCTTAAAGGTTTTAAATTAGGCTTTGACATTGTTTCGCAACACATTTTATTTAGCTACAAACATCATTGTTGATGACTTACACAAACTTTTAAATTAGTTAACACACACATTTTAATGGCTTACACAAACTTTGAAATTTGTTACGGAATCATTTTTTAATGCAGGGCTGCTGAGCCGGCAAATTGTTTTCCGGCTCCATCATTTTAAAATTACCCGGCTCCAGCATTTTAAAATTACCCGGCTCCGACTCCGGCTCCAGCATTTTACAACACTCACACACAGCTTTAGTTACACACACACACACACACACATTTTACGGACTTACACAAGCTTTGAAATGTTTCACACGAAATTTACAGTTACACACACTTCAACTAGTCACATAGGCTTCGTTCAGTTACATAATTCTTTTTTGACTTATACAAACTTTAAAATTAGTTAACACAATTTTAGTGGCTTATACAAGCTTTGAAATAATCATCACCACACATTTTAGGGACTTGCACAGGCATTGAAATTAGTTGCACACGTAATTTAAGGACTTGCACAAGCTTTGAGATTCGTTACACACACTTAAAATACTTATAGGCTTTGATTAGTTCCACATTTACTTTTTAGTAACTTACACAAGCTTTTAAATTTGTTTAAAAGACATTTTAAGGACATACAACTTTGCACAGATTTTAAGGACTAGCAAGAGTTGAAATTGACTAAAGTTTTGAAATTAGTTACGCACGTAATTTATGCGCTTACACAAGATTTGAAATTAGCTATACACATACTTCAAGGATTTGCACAGGTTTTGAAATTAGTTACACAGTAACTTAAGAAATTACGGAGGCTTTGTAGTTAATTACACAAACATCCTTAGAACTCGATTTCTAGAAACAATTTAAGGACTTTACCAACTTTGATGTGATTTACACACATTTTAATGTTTTAAGCAAGCTTCGAAATTACACATTTTAACTTTTAAAATTTAAATTTTCTTAAACACTTGCACACTTTTTATTAAGAACCTTCAATAGTTTTGATCTTGGTTATTTTGGATGTCAAATATTTTGTTGAATGAACCTGCAGTTCAATGCAATTCGTATAAGGAAAATTCTTCCATGTATCATTTACGAATTTTAATCGTTCCTCGTCGACTAAAAAATAGTAATTGGATATCACCACACTGATTTTTGTATTATATATATATATATATATAAAAATAAATATATATATTATATATATATATATATATATATATATATATATATATATATATATATATATATATATATATATATATATATATTGGAGGAAAAAAGAAACCCATAAAAATGAACTATTTATTAAAATTATAACTAAAAATTCCATTATTTCACTACAATTTTAAATTTATCTTTTATAAACGCAATTAATATTACAATATTTAAAAGTAATGATCATATATATATATATATATATATATATATATAATATATATATATATATATATATATATATATATATATAATATATAGTAATATATACTATAGTATAATTATATATATATATATATAATATTATATATATTAATATATAAATATATTATATATAATATATATATATATTATATATATATTAGTATATATATATAATATATATATATAATAGTATATATATAAATATATATAATATATAGTAAATATATATATATATATATAATATATTATATATATATATATAGTATATATATATATATATATATATTATATATATATATATAATAATATATATAATATTAATATAAATAAATATATATAAATTATAAATATAAATATAAAATATATATATATAATAAATATATATATATAATATATATAATTATAATATTATCTATATAAATATTATATATATATAATATAATATATATATATATATATATATATATATATATATACTTGATCTACCTTTTTTTTCCCAAGATTGGGAGTAAGGTGCGTAACATGCATCGGAAAAGAAAAGCAGTAGGAGAATATGACAAAAGTCGAAGAAAGCCCAGCCTTACCGCCCCCTCTGTACCATTAATTATGTAAGAACTCGTCGCAATCCAGAAAAATTCACCCCTAGAGCTTTCATGGGACTGAGACGAATCCTCACTAGGTAATCGTCAAGTGTAGGGTCAATCCCTGGCCAGGTGGGCACACCATACCCCTTACAATGCCTCCGCCATTCTCTCCTTACATGCACCTTTCTTTCTCGCCTCTGCAAACTCACATTTCTCTCCTGCAAACATTCCTTTACCGACTCAATCCACTTTTTCTTCGGTCTCCCAGCCGGTCGGTTCCCAACACACTCACCACTATACATCCGCTTAACCAACCGACTATCATTCATCTTTCCACATGCAAACCATCTCAACATTCATTTATTCTCTCCTCGTTTACCCATTTCTTCACACCACACATCTCTCAAATACGTTCATTCCTCATTTTATCAATTCTTCTCACCCCTAAGATTGTATAAAAAAATTAAAAGAAAAATAATAATATATATAATATATATATATATATATATATATATATATATATATATATATATATATATATATATATATATATATATATATATATATATATATATATATATATACAGAGGCGACTCCTGCACTCGTGCTTACTCATGCTCAGCACGAGTTGAATTTTAGAAACTATCTATTTTTGCAAATTTCATATGTTACGATAATATTCTCTTATTTTTTTTAGCTTCAAAGTTGGACAAATAAATGAAAGTATTACATAATATAATATATAAGATTTATGCAAACATTGAAAAAAGGGAAGAAAAGCCGCGTTTAAATAACGCTTTTAACACATTAAAAATAGAACTAACCCGTGCCCAAAGCAATTGGCGGATATCATATTAGTGATTTTAGAGTATAAAATTATTTATAAATACTTTGTTTATAAATAAAAATGTTTAAATACTATACATAATAAATAATATTTTATAACGAAAAATATTTATAAAAGAAATAGCATAATAATTGTTGTGCTGGAAATCATAGACGTATGCGATTTTTTTTCTATAATAACAAAGTAGCTTGAATATTGATTAAAATTAATAGTTAGTCCATAGATTACAATAACAAACGTCCCAATAAAAAACCAATTAATGACTAACTCAAGTATTTAAATATATATATATGATATATATAATAATATATATATATTATATATATAATAAGATATATATATATATTATATATAAATAAGTATATATAATATATATTATATATATATATATATATAAGAGAAGAGAGAGCACGAGTAGTAAAAAGTGGCTGGAGTCGCCTCATATATATATTATATATATATAATATATAATATATATATATATATATATATATATATATATATTATATATGTATATATATAATATATTATATATATATATTATATATATATATATATATATATATATGGTAAAGTCCAGATAGCCCGACACCCCGATACATTTGGGAAAATATTGGATGTTGCCAGATTCCTATTATTTCTTTGTTGTGCTGGAAATCATAGACGTAGGCGATTTTTTTCCTATAATTTCAAAAATTTATAATCTTTAGCATATATTTAAGTTTGGTTAGGTTTAAGTAAGGTTAATTAAGTTATTTAAAGTTAGATAGATTTAAATAAATAATTAGGATTAGTTTTTTAATATTTTTATGGGTTTGAAATTTTTACTGAAATAAAATATGCGGTGATATCGAAAACGGAACCTACTTTTTTTTCTTATAATTTTATGCTAAGATTACGTTCTTTCTAAATAGAAAAATGAATTTTAATTTTTGGCACCGGTGTTGCCAGAAGCCCGCAGGTGGTCTGCCGCGCATTGGGGGCAACGTGTATCCCACATATTCTTTAATTAAAAATTATCATAGCGTCTACATTCATTCTACAAACTACGTACATAAATTAAAATTAAACCGGAATAAATTGCCTAAGTATACTCATTTTTTTAAGCTTAGGTGCGAAGCAATTAAAATATATAGCAATTTCTTTTACTTTTTTGTTATATATATATATATATATATATATATATATATATATATATATATATATATATATATATATATATATATATATATATATATATATATATATATATATATAATTTCAGTTTACCTTAAGAATAGTTTTCTTTGTAAAATTGTAGCGGAATTTGAATTTAAGAGCATAATCTGCCAACATCCAAATTTTTTCCAAAGATGTCGGGCTATCTGGACTTTTTAATATATATATATATATATATATATATATATATATATATATATATATATATATATATATATATATATATATATATATTATATATATATATATATATATATATATATATATATATATATAAGTGGTATCAGGACAGATTGACATCGGGCAGCGATTTCTCAAAAACTATTAGAGCTATCGTCTTGAAACTTGGAATATATTCTATGTAGGTGTTAAGCTCGTTACAGGCGAAATTTCAAGTCTCTAGGATGTATATAGGGGGTACTTCCCTCCTAGAGCGTAGCTGAAATATGTCGCTTACGCCCTTTTGACGCGTCCGAATGAACGAATTCGGTTAGGTCTAAAGCCTCTCAATCGAACCAGGTGTTCGATGCGCGTGAGCCCGCGCACACATTATTATTATTAATACGAAGAATCGATTCTGAGTCGAAAAACGATTCCTGTAAGGAATCTTTTTTTTACGCACTCCGACTCCGTGCCGATATGAATAATCGATTCTCGAAGGGAGTCGTTTATGAATCGAAAATCGATTCCTAACGGAATCGATTTTTAGGCTCCGGCTCTGGCTCACACACTGGTTTCGCTATATATCTACAATGGTTAGAGTTATCATATCGGGCTAAAATTTGGAGAGGGGTTAGATGATGACGTAACCTCTTCATAGACGAGGTTACGTCCCCGTGGGTCCCTCGAAGGGATACCCCACGCCCCCTAAAAAATCGACATGTTCGTAAAAGGCTGAAATTTGGCGAGAGGATTCAAAGTGTTTTTTCTAGAAAGAGTTGGTATAGGAATCTGAGGAGTTGGCTCCGGTGCGGTGCCGAGTTAATAAACATTCGTATAACAGCAATGTTGGTGTGTTTATATAGGTTATCGAACCCATAGATCTCGATTATGATGGTCAGAACCATCAAGAAAAAAAAATAAATAAATAAATAAAATTTCTTATTCTTTTTGTTTATAACTTACAAATTTACGTTTTTACATACCCTAAAGCAGTAAATCAGTAAATCAAACTGCCCTCCTCAGCCCTTCCGTGATCTATTGATTCAAGTCATATTTTTTACTAAAATTGTCGTTTTACATACCCTAAAGCAGTAAATCAAACTGCCCTCCTCAGCCCTTCTGTGATCTATTGATCCAAGTCATATTTTTAGTAAAATTGTCATGTTTTACATACCCTAAAACAGTAAATCAGTAAATCAAACAGCCCTCCCCACCCATCTCGTGATCTATTGATCTATTGATTCAAGTCATATTTTTTAGTAAAATTGTCATGTTTTACATACCCTAAATCAGTAAATCAAACCACCATCCAACCACCCTCCTATCCATCCGTTATCTATTGATTCTCATATTTTTTAGTAAAATTGTCATGTTTTACATACCCTAAATCAGTAAATCAAACCATCCAACCACCCTACGGTCCATCCGTGATCTATTGATTCAAGTCATATTTTTTAGTAACATTGTAATGTTTTACATATCCTAAATCAGTAGATCAAACCATCCACCCTACCCTCCATACCATCCCACCCTCCCATGATCTATCGATCTATTGATTCAAGTCACATTTTCGAGTATCATTTTGGATAAACATAACAAAAACAAATTCTTTATACACTGATCAACGAATATATGCTAACGTAACAAAGTTTTCACATTAATAAAGCTTACTTAGCATCATCTGAACTACGAATATAATGCACAACGACAAACCTGACACACCTTAAACATGAATAAACTGTTAACGTTAACAAAGTTCCACACTTAACAGTAAAGTAACTAACATAGCATACGAAGACAACCTATTCACACTTTGTCAAGCATATCTCTAACATAACAATGTTAATTTATATTAACATGGTAATATTTAACAAAAATTTATCACAACATTGGTTAATTATCATACTGATCAACGAATATACTCTAACATAATAAAGTTTCCACATCAATAAAGCTAACATAGCGTAACATGAACTAAGAAAATAATGTACAACGACAATCCTAACACAACTTACACACGAATAAACTATTAACATTAACAAAGTTCCACACTTAACACCAGTAAAGTAACTAACATTGCATGCAAAACGTAACCTATTCATACTTTTTTCAAGCATATCTCTAACATATTAACGTTAATCTTACATTGACACAGTAACATTTAGCAAAAATGTATCATAACCTTGTCCAATTATCATACAGACCAACGAACATATGCTAACGTAACAAAGTTTTTTACATTATCATAGTAATATTTACAAAAATTATCATAACCTTCCTTAATATCATAATCCCCAACAAATAATTGCAAACAAAGTTTTATCCAAACATAACAAAAATAAAGTTATAAAAAACATAACAAAAATAAGTTCTTTGAATAAAATATCATAGTAAAGTGTAATAGTTTATCGAATATTAAAACTAACGCAGATACCTCCCTACCCAATCCCTCCATGACCTTTGATCTATTGATCTAATGATTCAAGGTCACATATCGAGTATCATTTCGGATAAACATAGTACAAAAATAAGTTCTTAATATACTAACCAACGAATATATGCTAACGTAACATCGTTTTCACATTAATAAAGCTAACATAGCATTACCACCAGAACTAAGAATATAATGTACAATGACAAAACCTAACACACCTTACGCATGAATAAACTACTAACATTAACAAAGTTCCATACTTAACAAAAGTAAAATTACCTAACACAGCGTACATAACGTAACCTATTCACACTTTTTCAAGCATATATCTCTAACATATCAATGCTAATTTTACATTAACACTATTGATTTACGTCGCACTTCGAGTATCATTTCGGATAAACATAGCACAAAAATGAGTTCTTTATATACTAACCAGCGAATATATGCTAACATAATGTTTTCACATTAATAAAGCTCACATAGCATAATATAATAATAATATAATAGCATAATAATGTACAACGACAAACCTAACAACTTACGCACGAATAAACTGTTAACATTAACAAAGTTACACACTTAACACCAATAAAGTAACTAACATTGCATACAAAACGTAACCTATTCATACTTTTTCCAAGCATATCTCTAACATATTAACGTTAATTTTACATTGACAGTAATATTTAAAAAAAATTTATCATAACCTTGTCTAATTATCATACAGACCAACGAATAACTGTAAACACAACAAAGTTTTATCTAAACAACAAAAATAGGTTCTTTGAATAAAATATAGTAAATTGTAATAGTTTACCGATTTTAAAGCAGTAAATCAGTAAATCAAACCATCAACCCCTCCTCATGACCTTTTAACACTATTAATTTACGCACATTTCGAGTATCATTTCGGATAAACATAACACAAAAATAAGTTCTTTATATACTAACCATCGAATATATGCTAATGTAACAACGTTTTTACATTAATAAAGCTAACATAACATAACCTGAACTAAGAATATAATGTACAACGACAAACCTAACACACCATACGTACGAATAAACTACTAACATTAACAAACTTCCGCACTTAACAACAGTAAAGTACCTAACACTTCGTACAAAACGTAACCTATTCACACTTTTTCATATCTCTAACATTTCAATGTTAATTTTACATTAACATCGTAATATTTAACAAAAATTTTGCATAACCCTGTCTAATGATACATACTGACACGAATATAACATGCTTAACGTTAACAATTTTTTAAACATCAAACTTCGTAATATTTAACAAAAATTCAACATAACCTTGTCTAAATATCATAGTCCCAAACGAATAATTGCAAACATAACAGTTTTAACCAAACATAACAAAAATAATAGTTTTATCCTGACAAAAATAAGTTCTTTGAATAAAATTTCACAGTAAAGCGTAATAGTTTACAGATTTTAAAGCAGTAAATCAGTAAAGCAAACACACCCATTCCCTGCAAAGTCCCCATACCCACCCCACCTTGATCTAATTGACTATTGATTAAGTCATATTCGAGTATCATTTTGGAATAAACATAACAAAAATAAGTTTCTTTATATACTGACTACGAATATATG
>JABUQX010052349.1:45000-58590 GCA_015478945.1 Trachelipus rathkii
TGGTTTATATATATATGGATACTATATATATATTAAATATTAATATTTATTATTATATAAATATTATTTTTGTTATATATTTTTTCACTATATATATTAATTATGGACATAAAGTTTACTTAACCGCCCACACGGAAACGGGAGTCTCGAGTAAATGATCAATTAAGATTAATGTAACTTTGTTTTTTACAGCTATCATCTAATTGATACATATAATAGATTTCTAGTATTGCGAAATTGACTTTTTTTTTTATTTACCTTTAACATAGGGCGCAAATAGGTTAGTAGTGAGTTTAGTTTATGGGTAGTGTTAGAGTTTAGCAGATGTCAGGAAAAAAAAATTAATTCATTTCTCCCTAAACATCTATTACGTATCATAGCAAAGCTTACCTGCGAAAATTTTTTTAATCCGAAGCTCCCGTCCCGTGTGGCGTTAAAACTTTACCATAAAATTAGATAGATATATACTAGTATAATGTATGGTTAAAACCGAAATAAATATAATACAACCTAGAATTTATATATATATATGGATAGTAGTTTATACATTATAAATATTATATAAATATTATAAATACCTACTCTAAAAATTCATAATTAGAGAGAGGAGAAGAGAGAGAGCAGCACGAGATTAGCAAAAGTTCAGAAATGAATGTAACTGATATATTTAATATAATATATATAATTATTACTATATAATATATCTATTATATAATATATTATATTAATATATTAGTATATATATTTATTATATATATTAAATAATATAAATAACATGTAATATTTAAATATTTATATTATATATAATATATATAATTAATATTATAATATAATTATTATGATTATACAAAATGGCCAGTACCGCCTAGTATTAATACAATGTACCGTATATGACGTACATGTATACGGCGATACTTTTTTATATTATCCAATTACCTCACTTCCGCCACACACTTTAAAAAGTACCCGAGTATATTTGGTAAACGTACACCCAATTACTAATTTTTGATATATATAGCTTCCTCAGGTGATATCACGTGAGTGATAAAACATACTATAGGTATATTTATCAGTTCTAAATACGTACATTTTTGGTGTAAATAGGGAAATACTTATGTTTAAAAATTTAGTTAAATTATTTTTTTTTTTTTAATTTGAATATTCTTCAAATAAATTTAAGGTAAATAATATTATTTGTGTTATAAATATTGTTTTTAATAATATTATATATAAAAAAAATTAAGCCTACTTATATATCATATTTATAAATAGGAGAAATGATCAATAATAGACACCAGTAGATTTTAACTACTGATTTTCAGAAAACTATAAAATAAGTATGATAATAATGATCCGATGTGATAAAGTTACTTTAAAAAATTAAAATTAGAAAATGATGTGCCTAAGAAAAAAAAGTGATCTGCAAAATCATACTTTCATAGACTTATAAATTACTGCCATGATGCTTAATTGTATTAAAAAAAAAGCTAATTTGTTTACCCATATAACCATATTACTTTATATTACTAAATAAGAATAACCAAATAATATATATTTATAATTATCTCAACTCACTCAACGGGTCGGTGTGAAGGCACTGGGTATGAAGTCTCCTGTTATAAACCATATGAACATTCATTTTACGACTGTTTCCAGGATAATTGTTCCATTTAGCATTTCAATATAGTATCTAAAGTTGCTATAATTGCTATTTATTAAAGCTCTACTAGCAATTTTTTTACTTTAATTTATTAAATTTATAAAAATGTAACCCATTCTTCCTATTAACACAACAGGGTCTCATATTATATAATATAATTATATATTATTATTTATAATATTTATATATATATTATGATATAATATAATAATTATATATTATATATTTACTTATTGTTTAACTCTAGGCTGATGAATATAGTATAGATATATATACGTATATAGTATAGTACTATGGATATATGATATATAAATAGGTTACTATATGTGTGTGATGTAGTGTGATGTGTGTGTGTGTGTGCGTGTGTGTGTGTGGTGTGTTGTTGTCTCAGCTAATGTGCAACAACAATATTTCCGTAATTATGTCAATATTAGAAACTTGTAGGGAATAAGGAGGGGTGTCTGTATGCGAATGCTCATAACCTGTCAAATTTTTCAATTACAAACCGTTTGGTCCGATTAATAAAATCGGGCATTTTATGGCAAAAATATTTAGGGTTTCATAGAGACAGTCATTCTCGATTCATAAAATGTATTACCTCTCAATACCACCGGAAAAATACGTGCTGCTGCCGTAATTTACCAACAAATGTTAGATGTAATAGGTTTAGAACATGGTGAATGAGGGCCGAAACCCCATATACAGCGTACGTTTATATTAGGTACTATTTAATAGTTAGTTACGATGAAACAGTTATGATTATAACAGAAAAGATTTATAACTCTGTAACACATCCGTTTATTTACAAACAGTTACATAATATTTAATTTCGTATTAGTAATGAAATCCTATCTTTTAGAGTACCTTCTGATTTAAATGTAGTACATTCTCATCGTAATATGCATGGTATACAATTATATCGCGGTGCGCAAAATGGATCTGTCTTATTATCCATAACGCAAGTTCAAGCCCGTTCTGATGTCAACCGGCTTGTCATTTTTGCCAATGCTGATATTTTCGGCAGTCGACTATCGGTACAAGCGCGAGTGTATTCGCGACTTCAAAAATGGTAATTAACTGATGCTATCGGTGTTGTGTACCCACCTAGACACGATTTTCTTCAATACCCCACACGAGTCAATTCTTCATGTGAGTTAAAGGCTCGTGTCTGTGGACCATCGATAAATAGGGATAACCCATGTATCTATATTTCACCTTACCTGATGATGATGTGTTTAACGTTTAGAATGATTGAGCCTACTACCCCTTTGCTGTATTGTTATCATGGCATCCTTCATAGCTATATGTTAAGTACAATATATTATTAGTCGTAGTTTTACTGTAACGCAAAGAGTGGAAAGTATATCTGTACAATAGATTAGTGATCCAGAAATCATGATGTTTCATTCGCTATCAGTTTCTATGGTTAATATGTCACGGACCCGATCAAGTATATATAATATATTATCCTTATGCAAGTTCACACATTACACATTTATGAGGAACTACCTTATCCTAGGTTCACGTTTTTTGCTGTAGGATAACGGTGTTTCCTATCTGATCTCAAATGAAAATATCCGAGTATTAGCCTCAGTCTCCAAATCGGGCAATATTTGGAACCTGGCCTCATCCGTCCACAATAATACGGAGCTTACCGTCAATTTAATTGTCAAACATAGTGAATACATACATGATAGAGCTACGTAAACATATACATACCAACGTCCAGTGAGATAGTCAGGTTAATTCCAGACCCGTTGCACAATGATTATATTACATATCGTTTGTCCTCTGCTAATGAATAATAATGTTGTATTTAATCAGTAGGAAATACAGCTACGTACCTTTACCTGTCTGCCATAAGTATGTGTGTGTATTTAGGTAGTTCTCTTGGGATACATAATATAGAAAGTCAAACATCCATTAAAGTAGTTACTGAGGTGAAGGTGATTGACTGGGCGAGATTGAGTATGAGTTGTCGAACCTTATTCTTTGAAATATATAACCTGTGTTACAATTCTTGATAAATAATAGTTTAAATTGCATTGTATCCAATTTACGATAATCTTTATAATCTTAAAACGTACTATAACCTCGTAGCTCTGTGGGCATTCTTTTCTTCAAGAAATAAACGCCTCTAAACAACATATTCCGTCTTAGTTCCGGGTTGTTATACATTATTTTTAGCACATAGTTTTATCGAAGATTTATCAAATTAAAATATCGTGCTAAGTACACGTATATCACGATAAGAGCATCGTAAGTGCTCGCTCGACTGTTGTAGATCCTATACTGGAAATTACTGACCCCAACAGATGTTAAATGTGTCAATTAACTTCGAAAATTCCATATATTAGTTGCGTGACAATAGTAGCCAAAGTAATATTAATATTACACAGTAAATGTGATATGCCTTTCATGGAGGAATTATATGGGTTTCTACCCCCATTCAGCCTTTTCTGAATGTATTACAACTAACTATTGGTAGTAACTATTTTCCCCGCTGACACACATGCTGCAAATATCTTCCCACGAGGATTGCCAGGAACAACGTTTTCAACTGGAATGACGGTCTCATGAAAAACTACATATCATTTCTCCCATAGAATGCAATTTTCAGCATCGAAACTACACGTTTATTGAAAATTCGGAGGTTCATGAGAAAATTCGCCATAACATGTGCATACGCAGCATTAAACCTATAATGATTAGAAAAAATAACTCTCCGATAATCAATCAATTTATATTCCAACAAATTTATTTAAAACGAATAATGTTATTATAAAAAATATATTCCTTGTTGCATAATATATATATTATTATAATATATATATATTATATATAATATATATATAATATATAAAATATATATAATATATATATATATTATAAAATTAATCTAAAAGAGATAGCACAGAAACAACATAAATCTATTTGCCTTATAGTAATAATATAACCACGGTTATTGAAATTCCATTTATCAGTATTGTTTTTCCACATATATGAAAATGTATCGACGATGTATCGATGTACCGGCGATACAGTACCGAGTACCGGTATCGCCCAAACGCTTTCACAAAGTACCGAGTACCGGTATCGCCCAAGCTATTTTTCGAAGTACCGATGTACCGGTATCGCCCAACCAATTTTCATGTACCGTGCCCATCACTGTATATATATATATATATATATATATATATATATAAATTTTTTTAATACATAATTAAATATATATATAATATATATATTGTAGGCTAAATGTCCCAAAAGTGAATAACAGCAATTTACTCACCCAAGGTGTAGTAAGATCTTGTTTATTCGAAGAGGCCAGGTTTTCAAGGCTGGATAATTTTTTGGTGCCTGGTACTTCCTACTTGTAATGGTGTGATGCCCCTCATGGAGTTACTATCTCAGATGCTTTCTTCCTCATGCTGCTGAGTATAAAATAATGATTAACATTTATAGTTTGATCTAGAATGGTTGTGATCATATATTACACTCTAGTCCGCCACCTGGTATAAAAGAAAAACTCCCCCTGCCAGATAATTATTACTTTTTTCTACCTTTTAAATGAAGGTTTTACCAAAATGAGTTTTTCTTTCTAGATTACTTTAGTAGTCACATTTTTAATATTTACAGATAAATAATAATAATAATAATAATAATAATAATAATAATAATAATAATAATAATAATAATAATAATAAAATAATAATAATATAATTAAGTAGATAAATAATAAAAATCAAGTAGAAAAATAATGATAATGATAAGATTAATAATTAAAACAATGAATACTGTAATTATAAAAAATTGGTAACAATTACATAATATAAAGACAGTATTAAAGGATATTTCTATGCTTAAAATTCTTTATTGTATTTATAGTCAGTGTTGAGTAATTAAGCCCGAATGAGTATGTAAATTGGTCTTATAAAAACAATGAAAAAGATGGACTCGGTCCTACCGTAATTCCTGACATGAAAGTTATTTTTCATCAGTCAGTTTTTGATTGGTTTTTATTTTTGCTCCTAAGGATGCCTTGAACTCTACTCTTGTAGTATAGTAGAGATAATTCAATTCACAATAGAAGTTGGTTCGTCTTCCACGCCGGGTCCTATGAAAGGGGAGAGCAAACTTCAAAATTCAATAGAGAAGGCATGCCCCACCCACTATTAAGAGAACCCCTTTATGGTTTATAATATATATATTTCAATCCTAAACTGAATTTATGTTATTCATTTCCAACAGCAATTTGGTTTAACGACTCAACGATCTTAACTTAATGTACTAATATAAATCCTAGTTCCATATAATTTCTTTTGAAATTTAGCACATTATTATTATACCCTCCAAAAAAACTTTTTGTTGATCTAATATCTGCTGCACCTTATGAGTTTAGCTTATACCTTGCCCATCTACCTCTGTGCTGTTATACCGAACTAGTTCCATCTTCTTTCTTTTCAAATTATTGTTGTTACGCACACACACACAAAAAAAAACTTTTTGTTGATCTAATATCTGCTGCACCTTCCCACAAGTTAAACTTATACCTTGCCCCATTTACCCTTGTGCTGTTTTACTGAACTAGTTCCATATTCTTTTGAAATTTAGCACTATTATTATTATTATTACAAAAAAAAAAAAAAAAAAAAAAAAAAAAAAAAAAAAAAAAAAAAAAAAAGTTGAATCTAGAGAAAACTATATCTAGTTATAGGAAATGAAGATGATATATGCAACTATTTATAAGGTAAACAATTATAGTGTTAAGTTTGATTTTGTAATTTTTTCATTTTTTGTTTAACTGGAGAAACTTTGAACTAATCTTAGATGAAGATGAAATAGCTCACAATTATAAAACCCCTGAATGTGAGATTTCTAACAATTTTCTTTCAAAATTTTTCTATATACTTTTTTAGTTGCTAACTAGAGAAAACTATATCTAATCATAGGAGATGGAGATGATATATGTAACTATTTATAACAATATAAATAATTTTATTGGTATATATATATATATATATATATATATATATATATATATATATATATATATATATATATATATATATATATATATATATATATATATATATATATATATATATATATATATATATATTATACGGTATATATATATACACATATATATATATACATTATATATTTTTTAATATATTTATATATATATATATATTATATATATATATATATATATATATATATATATATATACGGTATATATATAATTTATATATATATTATATATATTATACTATATATATTATATTATATATATTATATATATATATAATAATATATATATCTAATATATATCATATATATATATATATATTATGGTGTATACAAGTTGAAATTTTCAAATTCCCTGTGTTTTCCCTGTTTTTCAAAAATTTTCCTGACTAAAATAAATATAAAAAAACAATTTTTTCTTTGTTATCAATAAGGAAAAGGTGAAAAAATTGAAAAGCCTCCAGAGCCCACCCTTCTAACCATCCCAGAAACAAATTTTCTTGCCCAGCTTTCACAAATTAAATGACATCATACAAATTTATATTTTGCAAGTAAAATTTATATTTGCATTGAAATTTTTTTACAGACTTCAAAATTATTTATATAGCTAGAGTTATATATAACAACAAATCAATTAATTTTCTAAATATCTGCTAAATATGATTACCAGGCCTGCTTTGCTTTCATTGTTTCCCTTTTCTTTTACTTTATCAAAAAATAAAAATACAAAACAAAGCAATATAAACACTAAAAATAATTGCACATTTCTTTTGTCAAAAATGAAAGAGTATGTTGCTTTTCTTTTAAACAAATCGGGTGAAAATTATTTATTCTAAAGTAAACCTAATAAGTAAGCACAAAAATCTTAGTTAGACCAACTTTATGGACTGTCTAAGAAAACTATTTTCTCTTTTAATATATGAAGTTATTTTTTTGGTATCTGATGATATTTCTCATAGCTTCTTCAGCCTCTTTTAATTAATTACTAATTTCTTTTTATTTGTTTTTCACCTTCCAGAGTTTCTGCTTTTTGGCACAGTTTTCTTTTTAAGTATGTTTTATACTCTGAAGAAGCATTGCGGCAGTGACATCATCTCATTTGTAATACAAAAATCAACCCCTCCAGTATTTTTCATTTTCAGCAATAACTTCTTTTAGAAAAACTGACTTCCCCCCGTCACACAAATTTTCTTTAGACAATGTGGTTTGCGAGAAACCTTCTCTCCCTACAGAAGCATTCCCATGAAATAAAGAAGGAATCAGTGTTACAAAGTTTTCTTTTGAACGTTTACAATTTTTAAAAATTTCAATGAAAAGTTGATGAGTCTATCTTCCTTCTCATCAAAATTTTTCAAAAGTTCAAGGACATAGAATTAGATATCAAAAGTTCATAATCCTCTTTGATTATATCAGCCATCGAACCATCAATTCGCTTGGATATCAATGAATTTTTCAACACATATTAATTCTTTCAGAGTTATTAGAAAGCTTTATTCAAAATAAAAACAACTTAATGCCTTTGTGATGGAATATTTAAAGAGGACTTCTTTCTACTAACTTCTGAATAAGTACTTGCAAGAATAACATACAATTCTCTAATTTTAAAATTTCTGGAGTTTGCTGTCTTCGAGGTGCATTCCTAATCCCCTCTTTTGCTGTCTTCCTTTACATTTCTGCATTTATATTTTTTTTTTATCTTTAAAGTTAATTTTTATTAAAAAACTATTTGTTGTTTCTTTAAATGTTTCGTTTTAAATTCTTTTCATTTAAAGTATTTAACTAAGTGACTGAGATCATCATACAAGAAGTGTGTCAATGGTCTTCACGCTGAAACTTCAATAGAAATCCTTTTTTTTTTTTTTTTTTTTTTTAAGTAAAGTAAGAGCTAAACCAAATACACATAAATAGGAAAGTTTATCTTTGCTCACACCAAAGGACTGAGCTATCTGCGAATCAAGAAACATCTTACTAAATTGTTTTTGGCAACAATCAGAAGCTCTATTGAAAATATGAGCTTGATTAACAGTCAAACACCACATTATTTCAGCTTTCTGTACATCTTTTGCCTTGCTAAAAGAGACATCCAAGGTAGAACCAACTGAGGCTCCATGAGAACAAGAACTTGATGCAGTACCACAGTACTTTTCTTAACAAATTGTTCATCAGTCCTGCGAGCTGGATTTTAAGCATTTAGTGATGCTCTGGTGTTTGCTACTTGCATGACTTTTAATGGATCTTGCCATATTGAAAGAAAAATTCTTTCCTGCAGTAGATGCACAAAGCGTAATGTTCCGATTTTGATTCTCTGAGCTATTTTGACCATTCTGGATGCAAAGTGGATTCCAGCCATTGTAAATTAAAACTGGCTTTATAATAGTTTTTTTGGCCATTCTTATTTCTAATATTAAATATTATAAAATACAAATTAATTTCAATTTTGTAAAAAAAAAAGATAAATTAGTTATAAATGCCCTGATACTGCAGATGAATAAATTTTAATAAAAATAATATTATAAAAGATTCAATACTCAAGAAGTAAAAATTCTTAGGCTAAGAAAAAGTCGATTTAAATTTTTACTTAATTTACTCCATATTGGGACTTATCAACATTTAAATTACTAAGTATTAGGAAGAGGAGAATCATAAATGATATTCTTGTGCTCTTTACTTTCTTCCTCCTTCAAAGACAAACACCTTTCTAACACCCCTTGAGCCAACTGAGCTTCCTTTAAGATCTCCCTTTTTAAGATAACTTCGAATCTAATATGTGCTTCACTATTCTTCTTTAGGGTGTTAACAAAAAATGATCCTGATATAAATTGATTGGATAATTTTATTTCCCTGTGTATTTCTCTGTTTTCCCTGCACACTTTTCATTTTCCCTGTTTTCCCTGTTTTCCCTGTTGATACAGTATTGATTTGCATTTTTTTTATTGTATAATTTGCTTTACTCCAGCCCTAGTGTTAGAATGGAATTACTTTGTAAGCAAATTAAGATTCAGATAAGCAAGATGTCCAGACTCTTATCCACAAAAATAGGAAGGTTTGCAAATTTATATATATATATATATAGTATATATATATATATATATATATATATATAGATATATATATATATTATATATATATATATAATATAATATATTATATTATATATATATATTTAATCATTTGTTATATTCTGACAATTCATTACTGAGGGTCATATTATCCAAACCCAACATATAAAAAATATATTAAAGAATATATCATCGCTAATACTTTCCTATTTAACATATTTATGTTTTTCATATCTAAATTTCAAAAGTAGTTTTTCAAAAATATTTCTAAATTTCCTCTGAAACAAAAATGGACTTCCATATTGTCATGCTTCAGACAATCTGAAATGATACTAATATGGTCCAGTTTTTTGTTATCCATGTAATAGTACACAAAAGTGCATTTGCTGAATGGGCATTGGTTCTTGCAAAAAAAATGGACAATTTCAAAGATATCACCAATATCCAAAAATTTTCCCTTCTTTTAAGGTTTTTCTTTTTGAATAAAATGCAGATTGCTATTTTGATAGAAAATCATGTTTCCTGAGCTTGAGAAGGCTAGATAGAAATGCAAATGATAGTTGATTGATACATTTTCAATGGTGTTTCTACCTTTTGCTAACTATTGTTTGTACTGCACACCATCAATTATGTTCTCACAAAAAAAATCTAATAAGACTAATTAGGTGGCTACAATTTGAAGTTACCAAATAGTTAAACACTGATTATATATAACCTCTCAAATGTTACCCTTTTCCTTTAGTAATTGGGTTAAGTTCTGTTCCAACAAGCATTAACTATACATTATGATGGATTGTGCAAACTCTCACTATCAGAGTCCACTTCCACCTGTAAGGATTCACTCTTTTGGCCTTAGTTCAGCAAATTATTGTTACAAGATATTGCATTTAAACAATTTATATACCACCTTTCAATTACATAGCATTAATATTATTGCTCTAGTTTTCTCTGTCCAAGTTTTCAAGCTGCTTTACAGAATTTTTTTCTAACAATTCTTCTGACTTCTTCATTCTTAAAATATGCTAACTTGGTCAGAAGTTTCATGAAAAACCAACTTTTTCTCAATAGGTTTGTCTTTATTCATTATTCATGAACAGCTTGTCTTGCCATGTTGTATATTAATTCAAATCCCTCTTGTATTTTTTGAAAGATTCCATTTTTTGGGGTAAACTGTTAAAATTTATAATTTTTAAGATCTTTTTTCACTCATTCATATATCCTACCCAACATTAAAAAAAAAAAATTAAGAATATATTTGCTTTGCTAATTCATGTTCTTTGCAACATATTTAGTCATATCTAAATTTCAAAAGTAGTTTTTCAAAAATATTTCTAAATTTCCTGAAACAAAAATGGACTTCCATATTGTCATGCTTCAGACAACTTGGTGTTGCAACTTTTATTTCATCATAATTAATTTTATTTAAATGAAGTTGGTTCATTACAGGATATGTTAGCATGTTGGGAAATTGTTTTAAGTTTCCACTCCAGTGCCTTCTGAATTTTGTGTATTTCTTTGACAATACCCACTAATCTTCACAAGTTTTAGTTGTTCAATAATAGGTGATCCATCAATCATTGAAATTCATTCACGATTATTTCAGTATCAGGATAAGCATATTTTTAATTTCTCAAAGGTAAATTTCTAATAAGTAAAAATTCTGCTGGACTGAATAAGGTACAGTTTAAAAATTTTTTTTTTTTTTTAGCACATATCTCATTTTTTGGCCAATAATATCAAGAATTTTGGATTTTCCCTTAATTTTTTTTCAAACATTTCTGAGTCCCTTTTATGTTGTCTTTTAATTAGTGATGGGACGATTAATCGTCATCGTCAATATCGGCATATTTTTTCGCAATCGTCATCGTAAATTTTTGCTGATTATTTGAACAAATATTAAGAATTTTGGATAATATTAAAACTCAATAATATAATAATAATAATAATATAATAATAATAATTAATAATAAATAATAAATAATAATAATAATAATAATAATAATAATAATAATAATAATAATAATAATAATAATAATAATAATAATAATAATAATAATAATAATAATAATAAATAATAATAATAATAATAATAATATATATATATATTATATATATATATATATATATAATATATATATATATTATTATATATAGTATTATATATATATAATTATATATTATATAAATATATATTATATATATATATGATGGTGTAAATGCCCGGGCACTTAAGAATTGGGCAAATGCCCTGGCATTTATCTGGGCATTTGTCCAATTTGGGCATTTTACAGGCATTATTAACATGAGTTATGGTATATTTATATAAATATATATAATATATATATATGTGTATATATATATACTATATATATATATATATATATATATATATATATATATATATATATATATAGTTGTCTCTCGTAGAACGCTGGGGTTAGGTTAGTGACCCCCCGCGTTATAGGCGACATCGCATATAACTTTAACTCCCTTGAAAAATCATTAATTTTAAAATTTTTACCTTTGTATAAGGTGAATAAAATATCAGCAGTATTTAATGTACCCTTAATAACTGATTGAACTTCCAATACTTATTTATTACACTTTTAGTTATATAAATGATATTTTATTGACTAGTATTAGTAGGATTATTTATTAACATTACAGACACATGTACAATACTGTACACATTTTGGATTGAAACAAACAAAAGTTTTTGTAAAAAAAAATACAAATGTATAAATTATTTCAGAGTTTAGTAATATTTTTCCATTTAACTTGAATAGTCTAAGATTGCTAATTATAAAAGTTTAAAGTGAATCCAATTGCGCACAAAAATATTTTCTTTCAAAGTGTAAAATGAAGTTGAAGGAGTTGGAGATGAAGGCGCGTTCCGAATATGTAGATTGCATAGGCTCTTTTGAGAAATACATCGTTATCGCAATTGACGCTTTTTTCTTTTAGCTCACCAAATATTTCTTCATACGTTTTAAATCATTTTCAATTTCTTTTAATTTGACTGCATTCCATTGAAGGACCTTTGACGATAATGAAATTATTTAACTGTTTTGTCATACGAAACACAGTTCACCTAATGTATTTAAATCCCAATCATTTACTACATCATTTTTTTCATCGTCATCTTCAGTATCAGAAACTGAATTAACAAGTTCAGCTAACACATCATTCGTTAATGTATCCTTATTCCCTTCAATTATTTCTTAAATTTCTTTTTGGTGGAGGCGTCAAATCCACCACCACCAACGTGATGAGCAATTGCAACAATGTTTGCAACTTCATCTTCTGCAGTTGAAAATCCTTGAAAATTTTTCCAGCAAACGTTAACCGAGTGGGGTTTAATTTGATCAATTGCTTCCTTAACATAATTTACACAGTCTGCAATATTTAAAGATTTCCACCAGTTTATGACGTTTGCATTCGAATCCTCATCAAGAAAATTACAAATCCGTGTTAATGTCATCTTATGTAATTAGCTTTGAAACATCGATCACTCCTTGATCTAAAGCTTGAAGAATTGAAGTATTGGCTGGAACAAATACAACTTCGACATTCTCATTGGCAGTTTTAAGCCCTTCTGGATGACCGCCATCATTGTCAAGTATTAACAACCCTTTAAATGGCATTCCTTTATTTTCAAGGTAACTCGATTTCTGAAACAAAACACTTATGAAACCAGTCTTTAAATAAATCGACTGTCACCCAAGCCTTTTTATTGGACTGCCAGAAGACTGGCAATAGATTTTTGTTTTTTCCTATCATACAAAGTAGGTTTGCTGACTATGAAAGAAGCCAGGCTTATTAAGTGGCCAGCGCAAT
>JABUQX010052350.1:0-10000 GCA_015478945.1 Trachelipus rathkii
AAATCGTAAATAATTTCCTCCTTCCATCTTTCTTTCCCTGTACTCTGTAATTTTCTTTTATTCCAGCTTGAGGATCCACTCAAAGGGCTCCTCGAACGTCAATTTTTGAGTGGTTACGAAACCAAAAATTCGAATCTATGTTCTTTGAAACATATATATATATATATATATATAAAGTAATTATAATTATATATATGAATACTAATAAATATAATATGATAATAATAATAATATATTATATATAGTTAGTATATATATAATAGATATATATGATATTGGATATATATAATATAGTACATAACCTCTCAATTGACGGCAGCATAAGAACTGGAGCCAGAATGCCGAGTGTTCGTGATGGTGTTGCCGGGCCATCAGGAAGCTTGTTCTCGCGGCTCTGCGGGCCTCGGGGGCTCATAATGTTAATGCCTTCTTTGCTGTGTCGGGTCTTGGTTGGTTGTGTGAGTTGGTGGTCTTGGCTGATGTGGCGCGGTGCGTGTGCTTGCTGTGCTGGGTCTGGGTGGCTGTTCTGGTTTTTCGGTCGCGGTGTGGCGCGCTTGCTGCTTTGTGGCGGTGGGTCTTGTCTTGGTTTGGCTGTCTGCTGGGGCGGTGTGGGTTCGGGCGTGGTAGCGGGGGGTGCGGCGTGGCTCGGCGTGTCGCTTTTTTTTCCATAACAAAGATGATCAGTCAGAATGCTGAGGGCAATCAAAGATGAGTCATCAAAGCCTGAGGCAATCAAGTTGAGGCATCTAAAAATGAGGCTCAAAGCTGAAGGCATCAAAGTTGTAGGCATCAATATATTGGAGTTGTGTGTGTGTGTGTGTGTGTGTGTTGTGTAGGTGTAAGTGTACTTGGTGATGAATTCTGAATGGGATGTAAGTGCTAGGTGAGGGTGAGGGTTGGTGTAGCTGTCTATGGTGTGTGTAGTGGGTTATATAGTGCATAAGTGGTGTGTGGGTGTGTGTTGTGTGAATGTAGTGTATGGTTATGTGTGTAAGTGAGTGTGCATGGGTGTGTATGTGTGTTTTATAGTGAAGCCATTCAGCGTGTGCTATGTGTGTAAAGTAGCCTACGTGTGTGTGTGTGTGTGTGTGTGTTTGCTGTGTGTGTATAGAGTAGTGTGTAGGTGTGTGTGTTGTGTGTGTGTGTGTGGTGTGTGTGTGTGTGTAGGTGTTGAGGTGTATGGTGTTCAGGTGTGAGGGTTAGGACAGAAACATACAGAAGACTTAAGTTAGGGGCGATGATCTACATGACCTCATGCTTAGGACATTGTTCCCACAACAGGTACGGCGTCAATACCTACAATTGCGTCGACTTAATCTACTAATCCCTCACGAAACTTTATGAAAGGTCAATGTCAGGCCTTGTATTACGGTATTATCAATGCCAAGACCGAAATATCAGGTCAAAACATCAAAAATGGGGCTAAAGCGACCTAAATTGGGGGTACTAACTCGTAGAAAGAACCATCCTAACAACTTCTAATAAATACCAAATCGTATCCTCATACCTCAAAACATAGGGGTAGACACTAATATTTTAGGTGTATATCTTTATGACGTAGACAGTATGGTCTAGAAGTGCTAGAACAGGGTTGGGTAATAACTGGTAGAAGGAAGGCCATCCTAACACCTTCTAATATATACCAATCGGACTCACGTACCTATGGATATCATAGGGTAAGCATAAAGGGGTGTTCTAGAGGTAGGACATGTCGTGCTAGAAGCTAGAATAAAATCATTATGCCAACTGAAACCCTCAAAAAATGAACTCGACACCATTCAAAACAATATGTAATCACAGTCATTTGTTCTAATTATGGTAGGTAGCCGAAATTCCATTCGGTGCACGCAACCACCAGCCTCCGGCTCCGGCTCATATGTTCCCAATAGTTTTAACACAAGAATCGACATTTGAATATTACAGTTACGTCATGACATTATTCTCGTCTATACACTTCACCAATGTTTCAGCTTTCTAAGTCCCATTTGTAAATGTTAAGGGGGTGGGAAAACCCATCCAACCTCCTTTTACCGTAGCGGCTTGGATACATTGATGCATACAATGTGGCAGACATATATAGGAGACATACCGAAAGGTGAAGAAGATAACGATGACCTAGAGACACCTCTTTGCTAAGATAGTCAATTTTGGGTAGTTTCTTGCCCCATAAATGACCGCCCGGCTGGGGGCCCTGGGTGATTGGCGTTCGGGAAAGGTAAACGTACGCGGAATCTTATTGTTTGAGACGTTCTAACCCCTGGTTGACACCCTGCTTCATGATTAGGTTTTTGGACGAAGGGTTACGCCATCTATGAAAACACGCAATGTTGGTTGCGGTCTAACAAACGCAACGGGCTGGAAGCGGTCCACGCACGGCAATAGCGGAAGTCGACTCGCATACCTCAAAACAGTACTGAAACCATGCTAAAAGCTCGGTTTCATAGCTTCAAGAAACAAATAATGTTTAGAAAGGGGGGTAGGGTAATTAATCTAATAAACTTCGTGTTAGGAGTGAATCGATTCCGGTGTAAACCACAGGAATCGATTCAGCAGTGGCGACTTATATGTATCTAATCGATACAAAAGATCGGAAATTTCAGGCATATTACGAAGACGCAGCTAGAAGGGTTAGAAGGGGGGTGGGGGTGGATACTAACTTCATAGAGGAAACCAACCTAGCACCTCAATATGTAGTCCAATTCGACTCCCCGACCTTAATAACCGTAGGGAGTAGACACATTATTAGCCGTGTTCTATGACGTAGGATAGGTCATGCTAGAAAAGGCTAGAAAGGGGGGTAGGGTACTAACTCAAGAAGGAAGTCATCCTAGCACTTCTAATCACAACCATCGACTCTGCCGTCCGCAAATAACCTAGGGTAGGACCTACTAATACCGGGTGTATTTCGATGAGAACGTTAGGGTAGTGATCATTGGGCACTAGAAAATGGCTAGAAAAGGGGGGTAGGGTAATAAACTCATAGAAGGAAGCATCCTAGCCCCTTCTATATACACCAATCGACTCCCCGTAACCAATAACGCTAGGGTTAGACTATTAAGAGACGAGGTGTATGTTATCTTCAATATAGGTCGTCAACGTGCTAGAAGCTAGAATATAGTAGGCCATAATCAGATAACCATAGCGCTATATCGCTATAACCTATAGCTATCTCCTATAGCCAAAATAGCCTATAGAAGCATGTGCCTTTTAACCATCTGGGGGCATCCTTTGCAATCTCTTCTATGCTCACCTTCCTTATCTAGTTTGGTTGGTTTTTGTGTTCGACTAAGAAGGTGCGCAATTTCTGTGTATACTACTGGTGCCCGTACAAAAGCGGGGCATGTATTAAAGAGAACTTACTCCCAATAGCTATATAGTCGAAGCTGCAGACTGATAGTCGAGAAGCCAATTTTATTTCGATTATGACCGACGCTTCAAATCACAAGGACATAAAAATATTCCCAATACTTGTTAGATATTTCCAACCTGTTAAAGGGATTCAGATGAAACTTTTAGAAGTAAAATCATTGCCCTCGGGAACATCTAACACAATCTCTGCATTTTTAATTGAATGCTTAAAAAATATGAATGCAAAAGAAAAAAACAATAGCTCTCTGCGCAGATAATACTAATTGCAATTTTGGAGGTATATCTATAAAAAGGGCGTTAACAATGTTTTTATCAAAACTCAAGAGGGACTTGGGACAATGGGTTTTAGTTGGAATAGGAGTTCTGCCCAATCATTCACAACACATTCAGACAGCTGCGCTGCTCTCCTATGAATTGAACGGCATCTTTGAAAAAATAATTCGGCGATTTCTATATATAGCCACAGTAAGAGTTGAAAAACTTAAAAGAATTTTTGTGAATTTGTTAGATCATGAATACAAGCAATATAGGATATACTGCATACTAAAACCAGATGCTTCTCTACCCCCTGCGAGTTGAACGTCTTTCTGACAATGTATGCCGTCCTTAAAATCATTTTTGAGTCACAAGAAAAAATGCCCTTTTGTGATAAAATCAATTTTTTAAAACCTTTATCATGAAAGCATGGCTTGTTACTTTATCCACATTAAGCGGTCCAACTTTTTCACATGACTAATTGAGAAGATGAAGGGATCAATTAATCAATTTCGAAGTAAGGTCAGCAATTACAATGATTTACAAAATAATAGGCCTCTAAGAGCGCAGACTGCTTTATTCCATAGCTTAACATGAACGATTCTTCAAAATGGTGCGTAAAGAGAAGGCCTGGAATCCGAGAATTGCGAAAATTTAAACAGTATGTTCAAACATTCTACAAAACTGCATTTGATTATTTATCTAAATGGATCAATCCACTTAAAACCTTAAACAAATTTACTTTGGTAACACTAAAGAGAATACCGTGCTGGGAGGAGTAGCAGAAAACCATAAATTTATTCTCGAACTATTTCCTGCCATTACAATTAACGAGGCTGAGCTTTAAGACGAATACGTGTTCGTTAAATAGTATGTAACCTCAGAAATGTTGGCCAATTGGAATTCAAAGAAAACATCTGGTGATTGTTCGATCGATATTCTAATTTCCTTAAAATGGTTTAGTTTCTTCTTTGTTTACCAGGAACTAATGTTCGCAACGGAAAGCCTTTTGCCTGCATGAACTTGATATTGGACAAGTGAAAAAACTCAAACGGTCCTGGTGAAAACTTTGAAAGGCAGGTTGTTAAAACAATTATAAGTTTCGATTATTACGCTGTTCGAATTTTAGTACAGAAATGGTTGCTTCGTGAAATTGATTATTTCTAAAGAAAACAATACATTCAAATTCTGAAGAAATATTTGTGAGACTTCCATTGCCCTTAAGTAAGCGGTTAAGTATATATATATATACTATATATATATATATATATATATATATATATATATATGATATATGATATATTATATATACTTAATAGATAGTATAGCATAATATATATATATATATATATATATATATATATATATATATATTATATAATATAATATAATATTATAAAATATATATATATATGATACGTAGTATATATATATATATATAGATTATATAATAAAAAATGGCCAACGCACCGGTTGCGGTGCGGTGCGGTGCGCGTGCGAGCTTGTAAATGCGGTCGGTGCGGTGCGTCGTGCGAGAAGATTTTTTTAGCTACTGTGGTGGTGCGGTGGCGGTGCGCGTCGAAGCTTTTGGGTGCGTGCGGTGCGCGGTGGCGAAGCTTTGGTGCGGTGGCGGTGCGCGTGCTGGCCTTCAAGATTCAATTTTAAAAAGTTCGTATATATATATAGTATAATATATAAATATATATATATATATATTAATTAATATATATTAATATATAATATAGATATATATATATAGTTATATAATATAATATATAATATAATATATAAATTATATATATATATATATAGTATATATATATATTATATATAATTATTATAGAGTTCTTTATATACTAAACAAAGACCGTGCGAGTCGTCATTTTCAATATAAACTCAAGTCAGAGTCCTCTGAGATGCTGAGTCTGAATCTTCCGCACTTTAAATTAAATCAACTAACGTCAAGTCGATTCAGCGTTGATAGCAAATTATAAATAAGTAAAATCTGGTGTGTCTTAAAAGTTGTACTTTATATATATATATATATATATATATATATAATTATATATATATATAACGAATTTTTAATAAATGAATAGATCAATAATTTATATAAAGATAGTATAAAGTTAGTATGTTTAAATAATTATATAATATATATATAATATAGAGAGCATGTATATATATAGATAGTATATATATATATATAGTATATAATATATAATTTTACTTAACGCCCACGCGGAACGGGACGTCAGATTCAAAAAAAATTTCAGAGGTAGACCCTATGATAACGTAAATAGATGTTCTAGGCGGCGCGAATGGAATTTTTTTTAGGTTAGTAGGTTAGCTCAAGATAGGTAGGTAGGTTAGGTTAGATTTGGTAGGTAGGCTAGCTTAGTTCACGAAAACTTACGAAATTGTGGTTTTTTAAATTAAATTAAAAAATATTGAAGTCATCTTTTATTTATTCCCAATCAATAGAAAACGTGACGCCGTACAGGACATTCCAACTTAAAGTAATAATAGTATATGGAATTTTGAATTACGAATAAAAGGAAATCGTATTAGTGAATAATAATAAGTTTATGAGTTATTTACCTAAAGTCCAAAAATTGTCGGCTAATATACATATAATTCTTCCTTTTTATACAAGGTTTTCTTTTATATAAAGAACATTTAAATAATTTTCATTATTAACGTGGGCGTTAAGTAAGCTTTACATAATATATGCTATTATATTATAATATATATATTAAATAGATATATATATATATAATATATATAATAGTATATATATTAATAATAAATTATATATATATGATATATTATATAATATAATATATATATATATATAAATATAATATAAGATTAACCAAGTGAATATAGTAACGGTGACACGGAACGGGACTTCGGATTTTAAAAAAAATAACATATGGGACATATAAAGAATAGTTTGTTGAAAATGGAAAAAAAAATTCAGTTTATTTCAGGTGTTAGGTTCGCTATTAAAAAAAAATTCACAGGTTGATTCTAGGTTAGGTTAGGTTGAGGTAAGGTTACGTCTTCCTGTGAAGTTTTTTTTTAAATTATCGATCCTAACCTGAGATATAAAAAAAAAAAAAAAAAAAAAAAATTCCATTTTCCACCCCTGAACATGCTTTTTATGTAGCCATAGAGTCAGCCCTGTGAAAAAAGATTTGAAATCCGACGTTCGTTCCGTGGTCCCCATTACTAAGATTGCCGATATATAAATATATATATATATATGATATATATATATATATATATAATATAATATTATATATATATATATATATGATATATAATTTATATAAATATATATATAGTATATATATATATATAGTATAGGTAATATGAATAATATAATATAATATATATTTATGAAACTCTTAAATATTCTCGATCCTGAATATCAAGCCCCGACACAAAGAGCAATTGCAACGAATCATATAAATTGTTTGTACGACGACATGAGACAAAATATTCAAAGTATGTTGTCAAGCCAGTCCGAAGATGGTAAGTTTAATCACTTTAATGTAACATTCGATTTATGGACATGCACCAAAAATCAAAGTCAGTTGTTTCGCCTTAACTTCAACACTCATTGAGAACACTTACGAAAGATGCGTGTTTTTTTTGTGATCGGATGCATTCCACTGTGATGAATCTTTCAATACAGTGATAACATAATGTGCCTCTAATATCAAAGGGTTTGTCGAAGAACTTTCAATTTTAGAACGCCTGTCCTTTTGCTGTTTATTATATGGAAACAAATGTTATAAACGCATGTCGAGAATTGAAAATATAAAAAATTAAGTGCATTGCACATACTATAAAACCTTTGTATTGAGTACCCGTTTTATTTCATAAACCTACAAAATTCAAGCATTTAACAGTCAAATAATTGTTGATAAAGTTGCGAAATATTCAACGTTATCAAGAAGATTTCTGTCAAAAATTTGGATGACTAGCAAAGCAATCTTATAAATCATGAAAAAAAATACTTCACATAAATCAAACAAAATTACAAGAGATTGTAAAACAAGATGGGAAGTTAGTTCATTACCCTATATGACGGAAGCTGTCATCCAGAGCAGGCAGTTAGAAATTGCAGGCTTGAAGTTAAAGACGTCAATCGCCTGCTATAAAACCAAATGAAAAAAAAATAATTTAAGGAGAATGTTGCAAGAAATTCTGAGACCTTTCAAAGAAGCATCGCCAATTTGTGTGGAAGTAAATATCCTACATTTTCGATAATTGTTCAACTTTTGAATGCTATAAGCCTCAGTTTATCAGCAATAGGAATTTGCATTGAAGAAACAGAAAAGGTGAAAGTACAAAATCAAAATGAAGTTAATCAAGACTAATCTCCTACATTCAAAACCCAATTTGTCTTATGCCAACATACTTGGACCCAAAATTTAAGAAAAAAATATTTTCTGGAAGTTCCTGACTTGGAATTATTATTAATGGTGATAGAAGACTTTTTTAAAGAAATATGAAAAATCCCGGAACCTGACGGTTACTGTAGAACACGAACAATAAGACTCGAAATGCGAGATCTAAGACCATTTCTCTTTCGAAACTTTGAGCCATGAATAATTATTTCAAAGACATCTCGATATCAATGTTTGACAATTACGACTTATCATAAGTCTAGCAATAGTGAGCTGCGAAATTAGTTGAATCATCTGTAGATTCTCTCTAATTAAGAACTCGAACTTTACAGAAAATAAATCTAAAGAGGACCAAGACTAAATCAAGAACAATTGATTTTCGACATTTTTAAACATTTGGAAGGAAAAGGAGGCGTTGTTCCTCAGACTATAAAATGTCAGCTAAAGTTTCTTGGCTATCCCAGCAACATCGGTGAAATAAAGACTTTTTCTCAAAGCGGCAATCTATAATACCGACGAAGAACAAGACTTAATTCGAAAGTTGAAAAATTAAGTAGTATAAATAAATCTAAACTAAAACGTGAAATACTCTACTATCAGTCTAACTCAAGTAATTATATATATATATATTATTATATATATATATATATATATATATATATAATATATTATATATATATATATATAAATAAATATAATATATAATATATATAGTATAGATAATATATATATAATATATATAAAATATAATATTATATAATATAATATAATATAATTAAATATATATATATATATATATATTATATCATATTTATATAATATATATAATTTATATATTATATATATGTATAATATAATATATAGTAGCTAATAATATAGTATATTAATATATATATATTGGTAAAAATTGCTGTTTTGTATCTAAAATATCTTATCAGGGAATATATATAGTAATAATAATATGTATATATATATATATATATATATTAATAAAAAAATTATAAATTGTATATATATATAATAGATATATATAATATAATATATATATAATTATATAGTATATATATATATAATATATTATTGTCTGTTAGTATCTGAAAAAATCTACAGGAATATATCATATTATTATATTATATATAATATATATATATATATATATAATATATTATATTAATATATTTTATTATATATAATATATATATATATATGATATATATGATTATATATTATAATATATAATATATTACGTATATATACGGGGAAAACTTCCATGTTGGAAAAAGTTGAAAAAAAAGTTGAACAATTCAAATCGCTGATCGCAAAAATGCCTTTGTTATTCCTCTTAATTCCCTAAATCAACAGCTACAAAGATCTTGTAAAGGTCAGCCTGACTAAGTAAGAGGTTGCGGTGCGGGTGCGTGGTGCGGCAACTTCTTGGTGCGGTGCGGTGCGCCAGAGCCTTGGTACAACTGGTGCGTTGTGCGGTGCGGTGCGCCCAAGTTCAATACACTCTTTTGGTGGCGGGTGCGTGGTGGTGCGTGGTGTGCTACAGCTGGTGCGGCGGTGGCCGGTGCCCCAAATACCGTGCTCCATGTGCAACCCTAATAATATATATATAATATATATTATAAGAAATATAATATATAAATATATGTATAATAATATATAAATATATATATATATATATTATAAGTAATATACGCGGAGTGAGTGGCGTCACGTATTAAAGATCATAAATATGGTAACTCGCTTACTTGGCACTCAAATCCTACGTGCTAATATATATAGTATTGTAAGTGTGCAATACAACTAACATAAACAAATGAAGAAAGGAAATTACACCAAATTGTTTTACCTTTAAATATTTATTTTTTAGTCACCGGTACATAAGCATGATTCACAAATTGAAAAAGATAAGTAAAATAAAATTTTAAATACAAATATTTGTTATTTTG
>JABUQX010052350.1:15000-20210 GCA_015478945.1 Trachelipus rathkii
GGTTCTCCTACTGACAAATCTTTCTGGCCTCTTGCCAATAACATCTCGTTAACAACCTTCTGTATTTTGCAACTTCTGTAAATCTCCCTTTCCTCCTCTTATTCGAGTCTGATGATTCTGTTGATAATTCTAAACTGAAAAGGCCAATCTCTTCGCCTTCTATTTTCCTCCAACTCACCCTGCGATTCTGCCATTCCTCATTCCTACTAATCTCTCCTCTTCAGGTGTCCATTTGCCTTTGCTGTGAATTACATTTGATCGGGTGCATGGCCTCCTGAAATCTATGAACAGTTAGGACGCGGGTGCGCCCGGATAGCATTCCTTCCCGAGCTGTGAGAAGTTGTGCTTCCCGTGCTATCCCTTGGCCCTTCGTTCAACCTATATTCTCTATGTGCCCAATACTAGCACTTTCCCTCAGTGTTGGAGGCGCGCATATGTTCAACCCATTACGAAAAAAGGAAGTCGCTCTGATCTTTCTAACTATTGCCCTATAGCTCTCACTTGTATTCTATCTAAGATCTTTGAAACCCTTCTCAACTCTCACTTCTTAGATCATCTGGAAACTCATCCGATCGCCAGTACGGCTTTTGACGCTCGAGGTCTACTGGCGAAATACCTATTTAACCGATTTATGTTTTTCCCTCTTAGAACTACGGGGAGACTTTTGCGTGTGGCGCATTGACATATCCAAGGCATTTGACCGAGTATGGCACGTGTCACTGCTCTCCAAGCTCTGCCTCCGTTGGGTTCCTCCATCTCTTTGCTACTTATGTTTCTAGTCTTTCTTTCAAATCGTTCAGTATCCCAGATGTTGTTGGATGGGGCGACTTCTTCTTCTTTTCTGTCAATAGTTGGATGTTCCTCTAGGCGTTCTGTCTTATCCCTACTTTACTCGCTTACTTTCATTAAGATCTTTCTCACCGGCACCTCTAACTCTATTCACTCATATGCCGATGACTCGACCCTTCATTCTTCAACTCATTTCAATTCTGCTCCCTCTTTTACTTCTAGAATTGCCTCTCGTCTTAATCTTTCCGATTCTATTCTCGCTGATCTGGATAGAATTTCCGGATGGGGTGGCCTCAACCTTGTGAAATTCAATTCTTTTAAAGCACAACTTCTACAAATCTCCTTCTTCAAAACACCTTCTAACTTTCCTATCTCTTTCAGCGGTTCTCTCGTTTCTCTTGTTGACAATATAAACATCCTTGGCCTTAACATAAACAAAAAATGTCTTGGAAACCTCTCGTCACAACGGTTGCTAGGGCGGCCTCAAAGGAACTGGAAGTTCTGTTTAGACTGCGAGATTTTTTTCCCTCTTCTCAGTTGCTCCAGCTATACAAGGGTCTCATCCGCCAATGTATGGAGTACTGCTCTCATATCTGGGGGGGGGGGTGTTCTGGTTTCACCCGGCTTTTGGACAGGGTCGAGTCAAAGGCCAAAAGGCTTAAAAACTGTTCTGTTCTTTCCATTTCACTTGACCCTCTATCTTTGTGGCGTGATGTTGATGCTTTATCTCTATCCTATAGGTACCGCCGCGGCAGGTGCTCGAGGGAACTTATCACTCGCGTACCACCACCTTTACCATCCCCTCGTAGCACAAGGGGTGCTGTATCTGCGCACGAGTTTTGTGTTGACATTGGTAACTCCAGGCTAGTTCATTGTGGTGATTCCTTCTTTCCCACCACCTCTGTTCTATTAAACCCCCCTTTTCCTACAAATTTTTTAACATTTTTATCATTTAGCTCTATTGCAGATGACCAAGCTAAGGAACTTGAACTCTGCCATATTTTATTATTTGTGTTAAATTATAACATATAAAGATTTTTAGAAAAAGAATTATATTGGATTTTATTGCCGTTAAGATGTCTCATTGTTCCAAAAACACCATATGTAGTTTCAATTAGATGGCTGTCCAGTCCACTATGACAAAGGTTCGCGGAACTGGCTCGCCAAATATTTTCTGTCACGTTGGAATGACAGCATCTAGGTTTTACCTAGGTTCAATGCATGCATCAGAGCTGGAGGTTCTCATTTTGAACATATATTGGAAACATCATGTATTATTGTATTACAGAAATAAACTGATGGACTGTTGTGTTATTTGATTTTTTCACAGGTTACTAACAAGGGCAGAGAGTAAGGTATGTTAGGTTTTGTCGTTGTGCGTTATGTTCTTAGTTCAGGTTATGATATGTTAGCTTTATTGATGTGAAAACTTTATTACGTCATCATATATTCGTTGACCAGTATGATAATTAGGTTAGGTTATGGTAAATTATTGTTAAATGTTACTATGTTAATGTAAATAACTGATAATGTTAGAAGATATGTTTTGAAAAAAAAAAGTTTGTGAATAGGGTACGTTCCGTATGCAATGTTAGTTAATTTACTGTTGTTAAATATGAAACTTTGTTAATGTTAAATGTTTATTCGTATTTAAACTGCAGTTAAGGTTTTGAGGTGTGTACATTATATTCTTAAGTTCAGGTTATTGTTAGCTTTATTGGATGTGAAAACTTTGGGTAGCGTTTAGCATATATTAGTTGACCAGTATGATAAATAGGTTAGGTTATGATAAATTTTTGTTAAATGTTACAATGTTACTGTAAAATAGCAGTGATATGTTAGAGATATGTTTGAAAAAAGTGTGAATAGGGTACAATCGGTATAACAAATGCTATTACTTTCCTATTGTTTAAGTATGATACTTTTTGTTAATGTTCGACTGTTCTATTCGTGCTAAAGTATGATAGATTTGATGTTATACATTATATTCTTACAACAGGTACGCTATGTTAGCTTTATTTGATGTGAAACTGAGTTATGTCACATATACTTCGGGTTAGTAATAAATAGAAACATTTTCTTTGATGCTACGTTATCCAAAATGATACTCGAAATATGACTGGAGTCAGCAGATCAATAGATCAATAGATCAATAGAACAGGGTTGGGACGGGTAGGGGAAAGGAGGGGTGGTTTGATTTACTGATTCACTGATTTACCGTTTTAGGGTATGTAAAAACACAATTTTTTTACGTTATAAACTTGAAAAGTGTAAAATTTTTAGTAAAAACAAAAAGTTTAAAAGAAACAAAATTAAAAATTAAAAGTTTTTTATAAAAAACAAAAACAAAAACAAAAAGTTTTAAAGAAATGAATTTAAAGAAAATAAAAGTTTTTTAAAAACGAAAAGTTTTAAAGAAAAAATTAAAAAGAATTAAGTTTTTTAAAAACAAAAAGTTTTAAGGAAATAAAATTAAAAATAAATAAAAGTTTTTTAAAAACTAAAGGTTTTAAAGAAATGAAATTAAAATAAAATAAACAAACACATCGCTATACTGATTTGTTAGCTGAATATTTACCTCATCAGCTTCGTCCCTGTTCGTTCTGTATGCGTTGTTAGTTGCTTTAGTGTTGTTAAGTATGAAAACTTTGTATATATTAGCAGTTTATTCTTGCTTAAGCTGTGTTAGGTTTTTCGTTGTATGTTATATTCTTGGTACAGACTATGATATGTTAGCTTTGTTAAGCCAAAAACTTTTTTACGTTGGCCTATATTCTTGAATCAGTATGATAATTAGGTAGGGTGATGATAAATATTACCATGTTAATGCGAAAATAAGTAATGATATGTTAGAGATTGTTTGAAAAACGTGTGAATATGGTACGGTCTGTATGTATGAATTGTTAGTTACCTTTACTGTTGTTAAGTATGGAACTTTGTTAATGGTAAGGGAATTATTCATGCATAAGGTATGTTAGTTTGTCGCTGTAATATTATATTCCTTAGGTTAGGGTAGAATTATTTAGCTTAATTGATGTGACATCTTTTGCTGCGTTAGCGTATTTTCGTTGGTCAGTATGATAATTAGGTTAGGTTATGATAAATTTTTGTTAAATGTTACTTTGCTAATATAAAATAATAGCAATATGTTGGAAAAAGTGTGAGTAGATTACGTTCTGTATGCAGCGTAGAGTTACTTTCCTGTTGTTAAGAATGGAACTTTGTTAATTGTTGAACTGCTTATTCCGTGTATAAGGTATGTTCAGGTCTGTCCGTTGTACATTATATTCGTAATCAGTTAATGCCTAGTTTGCATCTTATGATGGAACTTTGTTACGTTAAGCATTATTCATTGATCAGTATGATACTTACACAAGGTTGTGATAAATTTTTGCTAAATGTTACTATGTTAATGTAAAAATATCAGTGATATGTTAGAAAAAGTGTAAGTAGGTTACGTTATGCGCTCAATGTTAGTTACTTTACTGTTGTTAAGTACGGAACTTTGTTAATGTTAACTGTTTATTCATGTTTAAGATGTGTTAGGTTTGTGAGTGTACGTTATATTCGTAGTTCAGGTGATGCTATGTTTGCTTTATTGATGTGAAAACTTTGTTACGTTAGCATATATTCATTGATCAGTATCATATTTAGACAAGGTTATGATAATATTTTGTTAAATATTACTATGTTAATGTAAAAAATATCCATGATATGTTTGAAAAAGGTTTGAGTAGAGCGTGTTAGGTTTGTCGTTGTACATTATACTCTTAGTTCTGATTATGACACGTTAGCATTATTGATATGAAAACTTTGTTACGCTTTAGCATATATTTATAGATAAATTCTAATTTACAATAAGGTTAAATGATAAAATTTTGTTAAATATTGCTATGTTAATGTAAAAATAACCAGGATTGGGGTAGGGAGGGGAAGGGGAGGATGGTTTGATTTACTGATTTACAGGTTTAGGGTATGTAAAAACACAAATTTCTTAAGCTATAAATATGAAAAGCGTAAAATTTTAGTAAAAACAAATTGTTTAAAGCATATAAAACAAAATAAATGAAAGTTTTGTGTTATGTTATACAAAATATGACATGAATCAATAGATCATAGATGGAGAGGGTCGTGAGGCGGGGGAGGATGGGGATCTGGAGGCTCAAGAGGCTCTAGAGGCTCAAGAGGCTCAAGAGCTCAGGAGCTCTAGGAGGCTATTTTGAATTATATAAAAAACGTAAATTTTTTAAGTTATAATAAACTTAAAAAGAATAAAATATGTTTAGTTTTTTTTTTTTTTTTTTTAATTTTTTTAATTTTTTTTTAATTTTTAAAATTTTTTTAAAATTTTAAAAATTTTTTTTTAAATTTTTAATTTTTTTTTTTAATTTTTTAAAACTTTTTTTAATTCTAATTTTTTT
>JABUQX010052351.1:0-7500 GCA_015478945.1 Trachelipus rathkii
TTATTTTATTAAAACAAAATACAAAACAAAAAAAACTTTTCTTGGTGGGGGTGTAAGAATTTTGAATTTTTGACTTCTTCCACAAAAATGTCAATAAAATCTAGAATTTTCCAAGATAGTATTGTCAATGCGCCTTTAGCACTAAAACACACGATTTTAGCGTACTAATCCAACGATATGTTTTACACAACTGATACTAAATTTCATTTTTATAAAAAAAAAAAATTATAGACAATCTAGAGAGTCTATGAAAATTATTTTCTAAATTGTTGAATTGTAACAGTCAAGTATTCGTGACACCACCTTACATTCAAACTGAGTATGAATGAAAACATCAACCTGTTTATATGTACATATTTAAGGTTTTTACCAAATTTCATGGGCATAAAACTTTTTTTCCTTTCACTTACTTTTTTTTTGGTCAGAATATGTTTCAAAAAACTGAAATGTAAGAAAAACGCGGATGTTGGAAAAACTTTTTTTTGACATTTTTATTTAGTTAATAAACCACTGTAAAAACATTTATTCCTCATATATATATATATACTAGTTATATATATATATATATATATATATATATATAGTATACTATATTATATATATATATAGTATATATTACATATTTATATATATACTATAATATATAAATATATATATATTATATATATATAGTATATATATATATATTATATACTATATTATCACTAGATGATATATGAAGTATATAGATTGCGGGTTGAATGATAGCTAGTATAGATAAAGATTAACTATATATATTATATATATAAATATGTATTATAACTAATTATATATATATATTATATATATATATATATTTGTTACATTATATAAGTTGATATAAAGTGATATAATATATATTATTTATATATATATATACTATATATATATATATAATGAATATATTATATATAATTACCACGAATATTTGATTATATATATATATTATAACTATATATGTAGTATATTATGTATAGTATATATATATATATAATATATTATAATGATATATATTATATATTATATATATATTATATATATATATATATATATATATTATATATATGGTATAATAATATATATATTAAATATATATATATATATATATATATTTCCCACCTACCAAAAGGAAAAAAAACTATTTTACTCAGACTTTGGCTCCGGCTCGCGAATCCGGCCTTATCCGGCTCCAGCTTCCGGCTCCGGCTCAGTCTCCAGCTCCGGTTTATGCACTATATTTGAAAATTGTTGAGCACTTCTTTTGGTAATATATTTTCACTAAAAAATATTTCTTGAAAAAATATTTATAAGCAAGATGCTCCGGCTCCGGCTCCGCTTCCGGCTCCGGCTCCGGCTCCGGCTCGCGACTAAAGGATTTCTGCACTATTTTGAAAAATTGTTCAGTCACTTCTTTTGGCAAATAATTTTCATCTAAAAAAATATTTCCTAAAATATTTTATGCCAAGCATCCGACTGCGACTCTTGCTCCTGCATCGGCTCCGGCTCCGGCTCCCGGCCCCGGCCCGGCTCCGACTAAAGTTTCTGCACTAGTTGTAAATTGTCCAGCACTTCTTCGGTAATGATATTGTTTTGATATGAAATATTTTTTAAAAAATTTATATCCAGCATCCGGCTCCGCTCCGGCTCCGGCTCCGGCTCTCCGAATAAGATTTCTCACTATGGTAAATTGTCATCCCTTCTTCTATCAATAATATTTTCACCTAAAAATATTTTTTGAAGAAATTTATATCCAGCATCCGGCTCCGGCTCGGCTCCGGCTCCGGCTCGCGGCTCCGCCTTAAGGTTTCTGCCACCTATTTGTAAATTGTTCAGCCCTTCTTTGGTAAATATACTTTTCACTTAAAAATTATATTGTTTGAAAAAATTTATATTCAGCATCCGGTTCCGGGCTCCAGCTTCCGGCCCTCTGGGCTTTCTGCTCCGGCTCGGCTCCGGCTCCGGATCCGGCTCCGACTAAGGTTTCTGCACTATTGTAAATTGTCCAGCATATTTCTTTGGTAATATATATTTTTCACCTAAAAAATGTTTTTTTGGAAAAATTTATACCCAAGATCCGGATCCGCTCCACGGCTCCGGCTCTCGGCTCCGGCTCCGGCTCCGACTAAGGTTTCTGCACCGTATGAAAATTGTTCAGCACTTCTTTTAATAACAATATTTTTTTAACCTAGAAAAGATTTTTTGATAAAAAATATAACCAGGATCCACCTCCATCTCGCTCCCTGGCTCCGGCATCCAGCTCCGTGCTTCGGCTCTGGCTTTCCGTGCTTCCGGCTCCGACTCCGACTAAGGTTTGCTGCACTGATTTGAAAATTGCTTTAGCACTTCTTTTGGTAATCTATTTTTTACCTAAAAAATCATTCTTGAAAAAAATTAAATGCCCCAAGCCCCGGCTCCGGCTCCGTCCCGGCTCCATTTCTCGCCGGCTCAGGCTTAACAGGTGTTTTTGGCACTAATTTGAAAATTGTCCAGTGCCTGTTTTGGGCAATAAATTTTTCCCCTAAAAAATATTTCTTGAAAAAAAATTACACCCAGGCTCCGGCTTCCGGCCTCCGGCCCCGGCTCTGGCTCTGGTCTCCGGCTCGGCAAGGTTTCTACACCCTATTTGAAATTGTCCAGCACTGTCTTTTGGTAATTATATTTTTTCACCTAAAGAAATTATTTTGAAAAATTTATACACCAGAAATCCGGCTGAGGCCTCCGGCTCGGCTCCGACTCCAGCTCCAGCTCCAGCTCTGGCTCCGGCTCCGGTCCCGTTTTTCCGACTAAGGTTTCTCCACCATTTGAAAAATTGATCAGTATTTCTTTTGGTAACAAATTTTTTTCTTACTTAAAAAAAAAAATTTCCTTGATATAAGTAATCCGATAATTTTAAATCCGATTCCGGCCTCCGGCTCAAGCTCGGCTGCCGACTTCGACTTCACCTATTTTACCGAGTAAAGCTGGAGCCTTGGTTGGAAATTGCAAAACAAAAAATAAAAAAAAATTTTATGTTATTAAAATAACATTTGATCCTGAACCTGGGATTGCAATTTTGACTGGAATTGGAATTTTTTTAGTTTTCGACCCCTCTCTAAATAAATTTCTGTATCTAAAAACCATTTAGAATTTCCAAAAAATAATGTATACAACCCACCATGATGTTCAGTGAGAATTGTTTCTAACTATTTAGAATAATAGAAAAAAAATGGTGAAAATTTTGAATTTTGCTTCAAAAAGTAGGAGGGTCCTTGTTTATGAAGTCTCCCTTAATTTTTTAAGCATGAATAAAAATACATTAATCAATTTGTTCTGAAGATAAATCTTGATAAAGATATAGAATTAAGCCTCCACACTCATTTGGCACGCAATGCAGTATGTGAATATTATTGACGAACGTCACGTATATCATATATACATGTATATAATATAGTAATATATAGTATCATATATTATATATATATATATTATATATATGTATATAGTATATAAATATATATTTTATATGTATGTATTTATATATGTATATTAATATGATATAATATATATATATGTATAATTAGGTATATATATATATGTATATGAGTATATATATATATTAGATAACATATATATATATATACTATATACTATATATGATATATATATTATATATATATATATATATATATATATATATATATATATATATTATATATATATATATATATATAAAGTATATATATATATATATATAATACATATACTATATTATATTTCCGCAAAAGGAGAAAGTTGTGAGTCAAAATTGTGAGTAAAGTGTTATAACAAGAATGTTCGCTCCTTCTCTGTTAAACCTGAATTTTATTATTTTGGTCGTTCGTATCATCTGTTCTAATGTTTATGATTTTTTTCTTGCACGTTTGTTTTTAGTTTTGTTGTTGGATTGATTTTTTATTTATTTACTTTTAATAAATTATTTGTTGGAAATAAGATTGACAATAAAAAAATTTGATTACAAATTTGAAATTGAAGTTTTATATACGGCCCTTATATATATATATATATATATATATATATATATATCTATAAATATATATATATATATTATATATTATATATATATATATACTAATATATATAGTATATTATATATATATATATAGTATTATATATATATATTATATATTTATATATATATATATATTATTATCTATATATATTATATATATATCAGTGGGGAGGCGTTGGCATTTTTCCACAGTCATCGCTAGAATTTGATCCTTTTCACCTCTCTACTGTCATTATATCTATATATATATCATATATATTTATATATATATCATATATATATATATATAATATATATATATATATATTTATATATATATATATAGTATAATATATATTATTATTATATATATATTATATATATATATAATTATACTAATGCAACCTCTGAGGCAAACCATCTCCAAACTTTAACAACCCTACTTGCTGAAAGAATGCTTTCTAATATCAAGAGGGCATGCTTTCTTCTTAATTTTCTTGTTATGCTCCCTGGTTTTCCCTCCGTGTTCTACTATGAAGAATTTATTGGTCTCCGTTTATCAATAGATGTAAAAATTTTTGTAGACTTGTATCATGATTCATGTCCACCTTTCTACAGAAACATTCCTAACTCCTTCAGCCTCTCTCATAGCTCTTACCTCAAACCCAGAAATCATCCTTGTTGCTCTCCGTTGCACTCTCTCTAGCATATCTAAGGTCTTTCTTTCATAAGGGGCCAAACTTGTGCACAATACTCTTTTATTGGCCTAACATAGCTATTATACCGTTTTACTTATTACTTCTTTGGTCTTGTAAAACAACATGTGCGATTTAGTTATGCCCAGCATCTTAAATTAGCTTTATTCCTTACTTCAAACACTGATTAGCCACTTTCAATTCCCTGCTTTAATCACCACGCTAACATCTTTTTCAATGGTCCACAGACTCAAAGGCCAATCCCCATTCACATCGTAGTTAAAACTTTTATTTGAGAATTCTAGGTGAAGAAACCTTACACTTTTTTACTATTAAAAATTATTTGCCACTTATCTGCCCGACCCAAGAAGTTTATCAAGAACCTCATTTTGAATCTTTTATAATCCGTTCACTATCTCCTAACTGAAGCGTGCCACTTTGGTATCATCTGCAAACTTAGAAACCTTGCGTTTAAGTCCCTGTCTACGAACCATTTATATATATGAACAATAGTGGCCGCCAGCAGCTCTTAACCCTGTGGGACACCACTCTTCACTATTTCCTATGATGACTTATTGCATTTAGTTGTACACACTGTTTTCTATTTCACAACCACTCTTTAATCCAACCAGGTACCACTCCACCTATACCTCATTGAAATAACTTCTTCATCAGCCGCATTAAGGGAGGGAACTATCAAAAACTTTTAATATATATATATAATATATATAAGTATATATATATATAATATATATATATGATAGTATATTATATATATAATATATGATATATATATATAGTATATATATATATATATATGTTAATATTATATGAGAGAGAGGAGAGAGAGAGAGAGAGGAGTGGCGCAAAGTGGATTTTTTTAAGAAATAATCACAAAAACTTTAAAAACTTGAAGCGGAAGAACTAAAAATAAAAAAAAACAGGAAAAAAATCAAATTTCAATAATTAATAATAATAATAATAATAATCAATAATAATAATAAATATAATAATAAATAATACATAATATAATAATAATAATAATAATAAATATAATATATAATAATGATAATCATAATATAAATAATATACTAATATAATAATATATAAGATATAATAATAATAATAATAATAATAATAATAATAAAAATAACATTTAAATAATAAATATTACTAATAATAATAATAATAATAATAATGAATAATGAACTTTCAAGTAATTTCTAATTAAAATTTATTTAAAAATATTCGTAACCTTTTATATTTGTTTTTTTTTCTTCCCACTTTCTTTTTAATATTGAATAGTTAATAAGTTTATATTATAATAAAATAAGGACTTTAATTGAATTATTTTTGTAAAAAAAAAAAAGTAAAAATTACTACTGTTTTCACTGATTCTAACTAGTAATCTTACGATTATATATTTTTTTATTAATTTATTTATTTGCAAACTCCGGAGTTTGAACGAAATTTTAAAGTTTCCGAGGCTTTTAATACGAGAAAAAAATCGCTCAAATACGCTTCAGCGACCAAACCATAGAGACTGGCTTTGTCATGTTATACGTCATTTATACCTTTCTTGCGCTTTGATTGGCTGAGAAGATGTGAACCTCATAATAGACAATACTCGAATAATGTGCTCGCCATTGATGCGAAAATTTAGAGATTACCTGAGCATGTTATATTAATATTAATCTCATTTTAATGATCGCTTTTTTCGAGCGCATATATAGTATATATATATTATATATATATATATATATAATATATATATATTATATATATGATAATATATATACTATATATATTATATTATATATATATATATAGTATATACTATATATTATATTATATATATATATATATTTATATATATTATATAATATATTATATTATATATATATATCATATATATATTATATATAATAATAATATATATATATATATATATAGTATATTATATATATATATATATTTATAATGAAAATAATAGGAAATTTGGAAAAAAGGATTCATTTATTTTTTTCTCTCATCCTGGTCAAGTCATCTCCGCATACAATAGTGACTGGACGCTTCGCCACTGATTATATATATATATTACTAATAGTATATATATATATATATATATATATATATATATATAATATAATATATATATATAAATAAGTTATATTATAATATTATATAATTATATATATCATCCCGAAAAGTTCAGGCATGGAACTAGAAAACTATAACATATACATGAAAATAAATATCCATTTTTAATAAGTGGCAGGAGACATTTTTACCGCAGAACTATTAAAAAAAAAATTAAATTTAATTCTATATTTATTATAACTCTCCATATTAATATTACGTAAAAGGGCAGGCTCTGCATTGTTGAAAGACCTTGAAAGCTGCCGTCTCAAGAGCCTTCGCTTCCAAATGTCGCCTTTATAAATATAATTGGAGAAATAAATTATTTTTTTCTATTTTATATCCTTCTTAGGGGTTCCGAGCCGACGGAGGGACAGAGGGGGGGACGAAGTCCCCGCCGTCGTCCCCGCGGTAGGCCGAGAAACACCCGACTCTATCTAGTCGTTCTTGTTTACGCCGTGGTATTTGTCCGGGTTTTAAAAAAGAACAAAAATAATTCAACATTTGGCAACTTTCCGTCATCAGTTGTAGTGAGCGGCATCATCGAATTGTCAAAAAACTGTAATATTTTCAAGATTTTTAACAATTTTAATTTTTTAAAAGCGTTATTTTTTTTATTTC
>JABUQX010052351.1:12500-15000 GCA_015478945.1 Trachelipus rathkii
GATGATGCCAAATGCTTTTTTTGGGAGAAAGCTCTCCTCAAAACTCGCTTATTCACGGCTTGGATCTATTGCTTTTTTGTGGTTTTCTCCTGTTCTAGAAAATACAAGACTCTCCTTTTTACTATTAAAATTTTTTGGACTTCCAGATATTTCTCTTCAATGATGATTTTCCATATGTTCATGAAGTGGCATTGCAACTAAATATAAAGATTTTATGTTGAAAGTTATATAAAATATTTTTTTAACATTTCTTTATAGTTAAAGGAAAGTTCATAAGAAATTCCGTTCCGGCGGAATTCCGGCCGGAAATTTTTTCAGTGTGATTCGGCGTAATTCCGTTCGGCCCGCGGAACTGAAAATTTCAGTTTCGGTACACCCCATAAATATATATATATATATATATATAATATATATATATATTCGATATAATATATATATTATATATATTATATATATATTTTTATATATATATATATATATATATATATATTATATATATAATATATATATTATATATATATATATATATATATATATATATATATATATATATATATATATATATATTATATATATATATATATATATATGATATATATATATATATATACGTATTATTAAATATATATATATATATATATTATATATATATATATTATAGATATATATATATATAATATATATATATATATATATATCTATATATATACTATATATATAATATATATATATATATATATATACTATATATAGTATATATATAAGATAACAATTGAGGAACCCTGTTCAAAGCATGGGGGCGGCGCCTCCTTGTACTCAGGAAAGACGGATGAGTGATATTTTCGGCGGGCATCCCGATGCGGGCTATTTTTTGTGTACATTTCATGTACGCTGTTTTACCCTGTGGGGTTGCGCCCCCCGGGAACCTATATTTCTATTGATTTTTCCATTGTACGTGCGTGAGCACGTGTGCGCGTGAGCATATTGTGATGTACATCCATGTCGGTTTTTGCGCCTCAGCCCGAAGGGCTGAGGCCTTACCCCTCCGTGTGTGTGTTACGGTTATTTCCTTAGTGATGGCGTCACCGCTACGCGCGACATCGCCATGTTATTGCCACCAACATTCAATGGAATAGTGTTTGATGTTACAAGGAATTCTGCGGCTGAATTTAATTATCAGACGCTCGAACGTTGTAAGAATGGTTATATAACGACTGGAAAATATGAAGGTCGTATAGTATCATTCAAGTCTCGACCGGTGGTGGTGTTTGCAAATTTCTATCCTGACAAAAACAAATTATCAGAAGATCGCTGGGACATTCATAATATAGAGAAAGCCAGTAATGATGTATCGACGACGGCAATTTCAACGCTATTCTCTTTCGTGGAGAGGAAGAAGATACCGCTCATCGATGAGGAGCAAGAGGATGTCATACCGGCGGAATCGGCGAGGGAACCTGAGCAAGTACACGAAGCCAGCTCGGCATAGTATTATGTTTACTAGTGAACATACAAAGGTGTTTTCTAAAAAGACCCTGTTCACAGCTGATTTAGGTTTGCACACTTTAAGTGATGCTGAAAAGAAGTTTATTCAATTATATAAGTGGTTTAATGTTAGATATATTATTGTTGAAGGTATTTGTTTAACTTCAGGTTTGGAACCAAAAAAAACTAGTTCCCCTTATTTTAAATCTTGCTTTAATTCTGATCAATTTGTAACCTACGGTACTGATGTTATTAAGTCTAAAGCTGCATCTAGGACTCATTTACCATTAACTCATTTTAAACGTATTTTAAGATGTAGGCCTAAAATAGGTGTATTTGCTGACCAAGCTACACAAACTGTTGTGGCTAGTAATTCAAAATTATTTTCAACTGAAACATTAAATGTTTCATATGGTAAGTTTGAAATGGCATCATATTATGATAATGCTGAAGTCACCGGTGTTCAGGATACTGTTTATGCTATTAATATTAAGTATTGTATTGACCTATTTGGTCAAGATGTTGCTATGGTTCACTTTCATCTTAAAAAAGAGGAAGGCTAATTTTAATTTTTGATTGTACTTTTTATATTTATGTACTGCTTTTTGAATAAAGAAAAAAAACATGATAGAGGTACTGTTTGTCGTAGATGTAATTATATTCATTACGAGATTCGGTGCTTCCTTCGCTGTTTTTTACAATCATCTATTGAAGACAAGAAAACACAACTCATGGAAATCCTAATCAATAAGTATGGTGAGGGAGATTGGGGTCCTAACCTAATCTAACATAATCTAACCTAAGCTAAGCTAAGCTAAGCTAAGCTAACCTAACCTAACCTAACATAACATAACCTAATCTATCTTTAACAAAGCTGCACCGGAAATGACGTTTTCAATGAAAAAAATATTTTGGTACAAACGGAAGACAGCTAGTATTACCTGTCTCCGTGCTTTGTACACAACCTTTGTACCAAATCTCTCTGGAAGGGTGGGAGGGCTATATTTACCTAAAA
>JABUQX010052351.1:20000-32500 GCA_015478945.1 Trachelipus rathkii
TATTCCACTCTTGTGGGGCACCTAACTAACTTATCTCAACACAATTAAAGACTTTAACGTAATGTATCTGTTCAATAATATAGAACGAAAATCTGATACTGTATAGAATTCTACTCATCTAATATCTTACACGGCCCTTTACTGTAGGTTAGGTTAGTAGTTAGTAGATTGAAGTTAGGTAGGGGTAGTTTTTTAGGTTTTTTAGTGAGTTTAAGGTTAGGTTAGGTTAGGTTAGCTATATCTCTAACAAACGACGACCATAAAATGTTGGAATTAACCACAATCACTATTTTGTCTCGTACCGTATTAAATTATCCATATATTATTTATATTACCTTCTACCTCTCCATTATTGTATCTACGATTCTTTATTTTAATCACTGTGTGGAGATTACTGTCAATATAACCATATTCCTACAATAAACTTTATATAAATGTCGCAATTTTTTATTGCCTTTGAGTTTAACAATTCCCGCATTAGAAGGTGGGATAAGGAAAAAGAAGGGGGGATAAACCTTTTTATAATAAATTCAGATTCCTCTCTTATAATATATATACTATAATATTATATATATAGTATATATATATGGAGAACTAAAAAAAGTTAAAAAAAAAAAGGTTATTTTTTTTGGCACTACTGCATTCTACGCGATCGGCGCGGACGCGACAAAAATTTTTTTTCTAAGAGCCTGAGCAATCATTTTGAGCCTCCATGACTGCTACTGAAATTAAAAATTTCTTACTTGTCATGTGCTTGTTGAAAAGTGTGAGTATTTTAATTTTGTTATTCTGAAAAGACACCATGTAATAAAGCACCATGGTGAGTGTGAGTCTTATGCCACGTGAAGTGACCACCATAATAATTAAAGTTGAAGTAACGCTGTTTTTTAAACTTTCTCCCATTATTCAAGGTCACAATTATATGCGCTATAATAATATATCAAATACTGATATAGATGATTATATATAATATACTTATATTTATATAGTATACTATACTATAAATTATATATATATATATATATATATTAATAATTATATATATAATATATATATATATATATAATTTATATATATATTATTATATATATTCTGTACCCCACATCATAAAATTTGTCACGAATTTCGCAAAAATAGGTCACCTATTATACAAAACTCTTCACGTTTCCCATAATTACCCCAGAAGAACTTACAGCCTTCTCTTTTGGGTGGCAACTTTATCATGTTTATAAAAATTTGGGCCCGTCCCAGGTGGTGGATAGCACGAAGTTGCTTAATAAGAACCCAGAATCCCAAAAAAAATATTTTCCTAACTTCAGGCAAGTCCTCAGTCTTCGACCCACCTTTTACGCTCGACGGTGCCTGAAGATAGCCAAATGGAGAGTGGATAAAAAAGAAAGAAAAAAAAAAAAAGCTGGTGGAGAATGTTCTATTTTATATAGTATATATAATATATAATATAATTATAATATATATTTACTATATATATATCTATATATACTAGTATACTAGAGATCTGTTATTATATATATATAACTATATATAAATATTAATATTATGGAAATTATATATGATATATATATATATACAATATTATATATATATATATATATATATATATTAAAATATTTATATATAATATAATATATATATAGTACAGTATACACTAGAATATAATCGTATTAGTATTATATAGTATATATTATATAATAATAATTTATATTTAATATTATATTAATATTATATAATATATGGTATTATAATATACATACGTGTCTATTATAGTATATATATATACCCAATGGAACCTAACGGGTTGTACAGGGTGTAATGTTAACTTAAATATATGATATATATATACGTGGGGTGCTGCTGTAGAATAATTTTAAGGCACTCTGTATCATAACTAATGCAATAAAGTAGAATATCGATAGGAGAATAAATTTTATGATATTTGTAAAAATAGGACTATTTATGGTAGAGAATTCTATACATGCAGGTATTTTACATAATCATTGGATCGAACTATAGATGAAGCAAAACTCTCACGAGCCAATTATAGTATAAATATAAACCACACGGAACCAATATAATAATAAATACATAAATGATAATAAGAAGTAATAATAAAAGAACTAATAATAATAATATTTAATAATTATAATAATAATAATAATAATAATAATAATAATAATAATAATAATAATAATAATAATAATAATAATAATAATAATAATAATAATAATAATAATAATAATAATAATAATAATAATAATAATAATAATAATAATAATAATAATAATTAATAATAATAAAACAATGATAACTACAATACTAGAAATGATTGTAGGAATAGAGTTATTTCTAGAAATATAATACTGTATATATTTTAGAAAATAACGACTTCCATTAAATGGTTTTGATCTTATTTTGATCTTAATCTCGCTTCGTCAGATAACTGTTGACGCGAGTATATAAGAAACAAAACGAAAATCAGCAGGTGTTTATAATGGAAGAACGGAGCACTAATTAGCGAACTACACAGGTAACGGAATGTGACTGATACTGCATAAGAGATGCCTAAAAACTGCACCGCCACCGGATAATAAACTACTCAAATGATAAAATAATTACAATATTATAAACTGGATGGCAGCTACAGATTGTATATTCTACGCCAGTGTAAATATGTTCGCCCAAATTTCTAGTCACGCGTGACGAAGATGGTTTTACTTAATTTTTATTTAGTTTATACAATAAAATGTTTAGGTAATAATTTATATATATATTCCTTATATTCTATATATATCTCATATAATTATATATAATACTATAATATGACATATATCATATATATCATATATATATATATATATATATATATTATAAATATGGGTACATTATATTTATATATATCACTATATATATTATATATATGACAAATAATTAACTATAAAGCAACGATTTTAATTCATCAATAAAAGCCAAGGAACGGCTGTTATAAATGAAAGTTTAAAAGTGGAAGTTTCAATTGAGACAACTTTTCTATTTTCGAATTCTAAAATTTCTTGAATTCAAAAATTTGTAATTTTTCTCTTTGTATATTGAATTTCAGCCTATATTTATTTTTTCAGTTAATAATGATTAGATACCGCAATTCCTATTATATCTAAATTAATTTAAATTTTGAATATACAGAGTCTCTTCTCACACAATAGATATCGATATCTTATCCGAAATACCAAAACTTTCAATGATAGTTGTGATTAAAATAATATCTAATTCAGTGACGGACTTACATATATGAACAAATATTAACTTTTTCGATAACGAAAATTCATATTTTTTCTTTTAATTTTATTACTTTTCTTTTAGTACCTTCCGTTTCTACTTTTTTCAGAGTTGAAAATCTTATCTCTAAATCTGATTATTTAATTTTCTAATGATTTTGCTGGAATTTGATGCTGTACCGTGAAAAACACAGTGATGAAATCCCAATAATCTGGATATTGTTGTTTTTCAAAAAGTAACAATCGGCGTTCCGAAAACTGCAGTGAATAAAGTGTAAGTAGAAAGTATTGTGCAAAGATGGAAATCAAAAATGTTTTTTCACACTGAAGAATTTGAAAATGTTGATTAATTTTAAAAAAGCAGAAGTTGAGATAAAGCGAACTTGAAGGTGAAAACGTCTCGGATGTTTGAGTTTCATGATGGAAACATAAACCAAAAAAACAGACGTGCTGATTCAAGCATCAATTCAAGTTCTTAAAGAACAATGAAATAAGAAGCACGATGACTTTGTATAAAAATTTATGGGTCCACAAGACAGCTTAAAGCTACTCTAACTGAGCAGCTAGAAGCAGAGGACAATTTACACAAACCCACGTACTAATCCAGAATTAAAATAATACGAACATCAAAACACTTTAGTCTTTTTCTAAATCCTGAAAAGGAGAAGCTACAATTAATGCATTAAGCATAAGGGACCTTAAAGATTGTCCAAGCTTTTCAAAATAAACACTTCCTTAAATCAAACACTAGATAAACACAATAACGGAATGGAAAAGTATAATGTTTATACCCTCTTGTAGATCAATTAAAAAAAGAAATCTCAGAGAAAAAGCACCTACCAAGTGCATTGCTGGCTAGAGCATGTTCCTTAAAAATGGGGATAGTGAAATCACACTTGAGAGAGCAGATTTACGTCCCCAATGAATGTGATTAATTACTTTATTGCTGCATTTTAAAAAATGAATCGGACGTTGGAGCTTTGAAACGCAAGCAAAGTGGACGAAAGCTCATACTAACAGCAAGATTATGAGAAGGAGTGAGCTCTGCGGCAAGCCGACTTTTATATAACAATGAGAAAATATTCCCGATGTGGTTACAACGAATGTTTTTCAATGTAAAACTTAATTTAAAATTAACCAAATAATTATCAAAATAATACCAAATGATAGATAAAATAATTATTTAATAATGCCTAAATAACGACATTGTTGTTAGTCGAGAGTTTGCCGTAAAAACAACTAAAGTTCACATAGCAACTGAGTCTAGCAATATAAAAACCTGTATTATTCAAAACGTATAATTTTTAATATCTCATAAAAGAATTAAATAATAAAATTTTCCTACTACTACAAAACAAATCTGTATATAAACTATATTTTACAAAAATCAAAGAATGAAAACCTGATTATTGATACCAATATCAAAAAATTGTAGGTTGAGTAAAAAAATTAAAATTTTAAGATTTCTGAAATCAACAAAGGGAGGTCAAAAGATGACCCGAAAATTGACCTTCCCGTTCGAGGAGGTCAATAAAATTTTGACAAGTTGAAAAACAATGTTTAAGTTAGTTAGACGTTCTCTCCCCTCCGAAAAAAAACTTGAAGAACCACGGCACGAGGGGTGCAAAAAACTTCAAATAAGCGATTTTTGAAAAGAACAGAGCCTAAATTTGCTTAACAAAAAACAATTCAAGCAAATTAAATAATTTTAAATTAATTAATTTTAAATTTTAATAGAATAAAGCTCTATATGTCTAGCATAATTGGGAAAATAAATAATAACACAATAACGTTGAGAAATAAAAGATATTAAATGCTAGCGTGTGAAGTGCATAAATTTTAAATCTTAATTTGAAAGCAAAATTTAGGGATCATATACATATATATATATATAATATATATATTATAGCTATATATATATATAGATATATATATTAATAATTTTCTATATTATATATATTATATAACCCTGTCATATATAAATAAATATATATATATATATATATATTATATAATATATAATATAATATATATATATATCAAATATCTTGATATATTATTAATAAATATATATATATAAATATATGATTATAGTAATATAATATATTATATATATATATAATATATATATATATACTATAGTATATAAAGTAATATATAATATATATATCTATAAATTTGAAGAAATATTATATATATATATATATATATATATAATATTGAATTTTACATATTTTTTTATGAAATTTGGTTGTACTGATCCTGAATTAAATAAGCAAAATGTAAAGAATTGCCAAAAGTTAAAAAGGGCTCCAGCCCCTAATCCCATTTTTTAGTGGTTGTAGTTAACCTAGAGATTTCAAAGTTGAAACTTTAATTATTTACAAGCAAAGGAACAAATAATGCGAATATCAAAAAGTTGTAACCCAATTAAAAAGGGTAGTTTACTCCTACGAGTTAAGTGGTAAGATGGTTCATATTTTAATCAGAATCGAATGCCTTTACTTAGTTTGAATATTTCGTTAAATAATAATATTTTTTAATCGAAATTTATTTAATTACAACTTAAAACACGAACAAAAATATGAACTTATATTTGAAAAAAGAATGCCGAAAACAGTTTTTTTTTTAATAATCTCCAAAATAAGAACCTGGAGAAATTTCTTTCAATGGTTATATTGGTAAGGCCACCATCAGCTTTTTAGCCAAGTACCAATCGAAAGGTTATTAAGTGAATTAATAAGGGGTTCAAACATTATTATATTTTCCATTGCATATATATATTATATTACTATATATAATAATATAATATCATATATATATATAGTATATATATATATATATATATTATACACTTCAATATAAACATATTTCTTTATTATTTTAAAAAGAAATATTATATTTATATATATTGTAGATTTGTATAGGTAAAATTCAATTTTTCGTCTGAAGCATTCCGAATTCACTTATATCAACTATATCGATATTATCGAGGTATTAGATATATCGTTAAAATTTGATATATATTAATATATATATATATATAGTTATTTTTTACTGGTGGATAGATCGGGGCTGGTCTGGCCCCGTTCGGCGACCGACGCAAAATCATATGTGTTATTCTTGTATCGGGTATCTCTCGGGCACTCGGAACACACTTAGAAAGAACAGAATATGACTGTCATTTATTACTAATTATAATTTTCATATGTCTCACGCTCCCTAATTTATCTCGGAGTTATCTCAGTTGATTTATAATATATATATATATATATATATATATATATATATATAATTATATATATATATATCTATATATATATATATAGTATATAATAGTATAATATATATATATAGTTAGTCAAAGCTGACATCATGTAACTAGAGAACGACAGCACCTACAGTTAAGGCATACACATTTTGTTGCATATGATGCACAAGAAAAAAGACTTTGACCGCAAAAAATAGGGCGCCCGAGTGTTAGGGGTGTTTAAAACTAACAAATACCCACGGGTAGACCACCCACGAGTCAGATCCGGGGTCTCTCGGCTCTAGTCGGATTACGGTGGGGAACTAATCCCCCTCGTCCCCTCGCTCGAGCCCCCTAAAACGTTAAGCTCCTTTTTATAGTGGCTCGAGCCGAGTCCTCTCTATTATGCTTATATAATATATACATGTATATATACAAAATTTTTTGTAGTATAGTAAATTTATATATTCTATATATTATATTATAGAATATATATATAAGTATCGTATTATATATATATCTATAATAAATATAAATATATACTAATATTTAATTTATATATATATATATATATATATATATATTCTATATATATATATAATATTTCATACTCACAATTAATAGGTAATCTCTCACACACTCTTCACACACACCTAAAACCTTTCTTTTGTCTCTCCCAACTATCAATTATCACCAACATAAAACTAAGTGGCTTATTAAGATAACCTAAAAAGGTATTGTTCTCTTCCTTCGCCACGTTTGTTATTTGTGACTTTTTACCTAAAAATAAAATTACTATCTTCACTTTAAGCTTTAGTTAATATTTTACTGTCTGTTAATGCAAGTATACATGGCATTCATCATTCCAAAAAGTCGAACAAAATCATTACAAATCAATCTTCAATATTTTGCACAATTAAGAACAACAACAGGTCTTATTTACAACGCTCGTAAATCTTGAAAATGCTAAAAACACAACTACGTCTCTGCTATTAAATCTATTTCCCCTGCTCTCACCGTTATCGATTATATCGATGAATTAAAAGTATATATCGAGTATATCGATTGAATTACGAATAATATTCGAATATCGAAGCTCTCAGACGAAGATTGAAAAATAACTCATATTTTATAAAAAATATAAAAAAATAATTAATATAAAATATAATAATTATATTATAATATTATTATATAGTATTTATATATAGATATATATTTACGTATATAATATATATATAAATATAATACTTAATATATATATAATATATATTATAATATTATATATATTAGTTATAAAATTATATATATGATAATATATATAATTATATATATAGATATATATTATATATTAATATATATTATATTTATATATTTACATATATTATATATATATATATAATATAAAATAAGAGTGCAACTTTATATATATATATTCATTATAATTATTATATATTATTACTTATATTATTATATCATCTAGTATAATTATATAAATATATAATATAATATAAAATTATATATATACAATATAATTATTAATATAATATATTAATATATATATACTATATATATATATCTAATATTAATATATTATATATACATCATATATATATATATATATATACTTGTATAATACTACTACTATATATACTTAAATTTATATTACTACTTTATTATATTAGATCTATAATATATAATATATAAATAATATATTATATTATATATATATATATATAAATAATTTATATATAGTATATATATATACTTATATACTTATATATATATATATATATATATATATATAATATAATGATAATTATTATTATTTATATAGTTTTATAATATATATATATATATATGATTGATTTTTATAAATATTTACTTATTTAATAAATATATTTTCCTAATAAATATTTCTTGTATATAATGAGAATACATGATACGATGTAAAAGAAATTTCTCAACATAAATGTCAAGAATGACGTACATCACTACACCTTCCAAAACGGAGACCACTGCATTTTTGGTTGGTGCGGGCACGCATTGAATACTCTCGGAGTAACATATCATATTCATTTGATATAAAATAAAAATGGAAATTTTCGTTGATTTATTGCGACAAATAATTAATTGCAACAATTAACCTGTTTTATAGTACAAAGCTGTTTTCTAAGCTTTATTACTTACAGAAAATATTAAAAGGAAAATGGCAGACTCAATTGCACTTTTACTGAATTTCCTCTAAACACTTAACATCAGGTAAACACTCGTGAATACCAAGTTCTGTAACCCATGTAGAGAGAATACTGCTGCATGCCTTAGGTCGCAGTATTCGGTTAAGAAAAATGAGATTTACAAGAGGTGTTAAGTAATTTTTTGCTTATTAAATTTATATTATATATGTATTTAGGTCATATACAGTATGTTTTTATACATAAATCGTCCATTATACGACCTATACCCAACATTGTATACAGGAACAATTGGTGACAGAAAAAATTGCACACACTTATTTTCTTAGCCAATTTATAAAATTATTCCATTTAACATATTCCTGGATAACCAGTCGCGGTCCGTGGCAGGGCGAGACATGGCTCCTACGCGTTCCCGCGCCTTTTTAAGGCTCGTGCGCCAAATATACAGGCTAAACATATTATTTTATCCACCATTATCACTCGTATGAGCCTTCAGGCAAATATACTATATATTTTTCTTTATATTATAAAATATACAATACTTAAATATATATATAATATTATAATAAATTATTATAATATAATATATATTATACTATACTATATATTACTATAACAACAGAAATACTACTTTATATTTATATACTCTACTAACTCCTCTATAATATTTACTCCCATTATTCCAATTACGATGTTTCCAGCTTTTGAAATAACAAGTTTGTTATTGTTGGCAGATTTTTAATACCTTTATATACTTTGGTATGTTTTTCTACGAAAACACTCGCCCAGGACTCGGCAAAGCCTAGGCTGCCATTTGCGCCACAGCTTGCCTCCGGCAAATCTATAGCCGCCACTGTTTGTGTTAAACACTTTCATATTCTATGTTCTCGTAATGCTAGCGTTTAATTATCTTTAATATCATCAAGGTTACACCTTAAGTAATTTTAATTATTGTATAAATAAGTCCGATACTCTTTTCAGAACATTAAATAAAACAGACGATTAATTATATATTTACTCTTAATATATAGAAAACTCATAATTCTATCTGCTTCATTATCTGTTTTCAAATTACTTTAGTAATCATCACATATGAATAAACCATCTTTAAAAGCAAAGAACATCATAACACTCGCGTTTCCTCCACCATACACACAAATTACCTTGCTGTTACAGATCTCAGCAAGCTCCCTTCACGAGCAGATTTATCCACCTTAAGTGACTTCTCAGTAAGGTCAGGCCCGTATCTTAGAGACTTCCAAGCATTTGAATACTAGCAAAATTATTATTCGTTGCGTTGGAGAATAAAAATTAAATATAAAATTTGAATTATGTAATGAAGAAGCGGAATTGTAGTATAATGTCGACATCTTTTATTCTCAATCACAGAATACCGACAATCTCAAATTTTCTCTTATATAATTTTCCCTTATGCATGCGGCGTTGCTAAAGAAGCAAGGAGTAATTCGCTCTTGAATTATACGAGATATTTAATATAAGTATATATATATATAATTATATAATTATATTTAATATATTATTATATAATATATAATTATATTTAATATATATATACTATATATATAATATATATATAATTATATATCTATATCACCCACCCTTTTGTCTCCCCCAAAGGCTGGGATTAGATTTATTATTTTAATATATAATATATATAATATATATATATATAATTTAATATATATAATATATAAATATATTATATATTATAATATATATTATAATTATATATATAAATATAAATATTATAGTAATATTATATATAAAATATATTATACAATTATAAATATAATTTATATAATATTTAATAATATAATATATATATATATATTATTAATATAACCTATAGATATATATATATAATATACATATATATATATTATCTATATATATATAATATATAATAGTATATATTATATATACATTTATTATAGATATTTATATATTACTATTATGTATATGATTATACTATATATATAATATATATATATAAAATATATATATTATATATATAATATAATATAATATATAGTATATATATATATATATATATATATATATATTAATATATATATATATAATATACCTATAGGTTATTATATAATATCATATAGTATATATATCATATAACCATATATAACTTATAACTATATACTATAGTAGTGGGTAAGCATATATTAATTTAATCAAATATATTATTAATATATATATAATAATATATTATATATATATTGAAATAATATATATATATATATATAATATACATATTATATATTAGTATTATTATATACTATATATTATTTATATATATATATATAAATATTATATTATATATATATACTATTATATATATGTGGTTATATATAATACTATACGTTTATATATATATAAGTTAGATATTTATATTAATATATCAATATCATAAATTATATACTAATAATAATAATAAATATAATATATATATATTAGTATATATATTATATATTAATATTATATGCATAGCCTATACTTAATATTAGTATAATTACATATATATATATATATATATAATATTATATATATAATTATATATATATATATATATTATCTAGAGGGTTACCGGATAATAATTTCCGGCCGATTTCGATCATTGTGTGCAATGTTATTTTTTCTACCTTTGAGGGGTAGATGTTGGAATTATAGTTTATTTTATCATATAACCCTAATAGCCCATTTTTACATAAAATTATAATAGAGCCTTTGTTGTAGCATCATAGCATTCTTAAACAAGATCTATGTACTAATATTCTCTATATATACCTACCAGTATTATTATAAAAAAAAAGTTTACTAAAATACCTCAATGTATAAGTGATAATAGAGAATATTCTCATATATAAATTCAATTTATTATCAAAATATGTACTATAATATAACTATATATATATTATATTATATAGTTATATATATATTATATTAATATAGTATATATATTAATATATATATATGTATATATAATAAGTATATATGAACATAGTAGTAAATACTATAATATAATATATTATATATATATAGATTTAGTTCTTAATATAATATATATATTATATATATAATACATAAATATTAATAATATTAGTATATATACAAATATATATATTATAATTATTACATATTATATAATATATATATATACTATTAATATATATATAATATATAATATAATATATATTATTATATAATATATAAATATATATATAATATAATCATATTATATTATATATATATTATATATAGTGCAATGGAGTACACAGTCCAATTTTCCAAACTCGCTTTAAGACCAATAGTATATAATATATACTATATTAATTAATTGTATTATAGTGAGTATGTTATAGAAAATAATGACTCGATTGAATATTTAGTGATCTTCATATATCTGTAGTGAATGGTTATCTGATCGGCACTTAGATAAATTTCTCGCCATACTGTATCTCAATCATATCTGTAATAGAGAAGAGTGTATCATCTTCTCTATCATAAATATTTATTACTTAGAAATAAGGATTGAACAGAGTTTGGTTTATATTTTAAGTAATGGCGTAAAATAAGTTCTATTAATCACACACAGACGTCTCCACAGATTGTGAATGTTATCGATTACTACATTGCAATTAAAATTCATATACTCTTCTTCATGAAGAGGTGTCCTTGCTCTGATTGGGGTCAGTTATATGCCAAATTTTGAGGGAGAAATCTACCTCTAAG
>JABUQX010052352.1:2500-14575 GCA_015478945.1 Trachelipus rathkii
AGTAGTAGTAGTAGTAGTAGTAGTAGTAGTAGTAGTAGTTGGTATTAGTTCTGAGACTTGTAGAGATAAGTAGACAATAATACTTTGATCAGATTTCATTGAATTAAATTTGATTGCTTCCTAAAGGGAAGACGACTTGAAAGTTGTGGAGTCTCTCTCTGTGTCTTATTCACATAAACTCATTATTTAAAAATAGAAAAACGAAATTAAAAATTGTTTTTCTTATAAAATCCTTTCGTACTTTCGAAATATGTTCAGAAACCAAATCACTTCTTTAAACGTCTCTCTTTTCTTAAATACAAATTACTTTACCAGCCAACTCATGAAGAAAACTTTTGTATTATTGTATCCATTACTTCTTCACTTTCCCAATTCTTCCATTTCTTCCATCTCTACTACAAAAAACAAATTTATTTGATTAAAATCATTTATATAATGCATTATTTGACTAAAAATGTAAAAGTGAGGCACAGACAGGTTTAAACTCTTCAGAAAACTGTTCTAAAACCTTACCTTTTTATTTGTTATATTATAATTAAGTGGTTATTTTATTTTTATTTCTTAAAGGATTGTGAAACAGAAGCGAGAAACACTGGGAAATTGAGGGACTTTCAATCTGTGTTTATTATCCTCGATTTCGTCGGCTCTTTGGGACATTCTCAGTAAGGAGTTAGGCAAAAATGCTTTAAACTTTATATTTTAGTTTTATTTTGGAGGTGAAAGGTTAAAAATTTTTAAAACTTCTCCTCTCTCTCTCTCCTTCCTCTCTCTCTCTCTCTCTCTTCTCTCTCTCGCTCTCTCTCTCTCTCTCTCTCTCTCTCTTTAATTAAGAAAACGAGGATCCTCTCTCTCTCTCTCTCTCTCTCTTTTTTTAGTTAAGAAAATGAGGTCTCTCTCTCTCTCTCTCTCTCCTCTCTCCTCTCTCTCTCTCTCTCTTTTACTTTAATTTTGGTATAGGTTTAATAACAATCTCTCCTCTATCTCGGCTCCTTTCTACTTTTTTATATAGTTTAATCACAATGAAGGCTCTGCTTCTCTCTATTCTTATCTCTCTCTCTCTTCCCTTCTCGTCTCTCTCTCTTCTCCTCTCTCTCTTCTCTCGTCCTCTCTCTCTCTCTCTCTCTCCTCTCTACTTCTCTCTCTCTCCTCCTCTCTCTCTCTCATCTCTCTCCTCTCTCTCTCATCTCTCTTCTCTCTCTCTCTCTCTCTCGTCTCTTCTCTCTCTCATTCCTCTCCTCTCTAAATTAAGAAAATGATGTGGGTCCTCTCTTCAACTTTCATATTACTTTCTGATTTTAAGTTTCAATTTAATTTTTATTGATTATAAATTGTGATTAGGAGAAAGTCGGGAAAACTTTAGAAGAATTTCATTAAAAGTTCTCGGCGATTTTAAAAAAGAACTAAATTTTAATTTATAGAATGATAAAACTTGAATGAATTAACTTACAAGGATATAGAAATCTGCTCTGTGAAGGAAGTAACAAAAGTTGAGAAATAGAGCAAGAGAAATCTTCATAGAATAATATGGGGAATAGGGATAGTGTTTTCGTGACTGATAAAATGGAGGTTATGAGAGTGTGGAGGGAACACTTCGAAAATCTGCATAATATTGACAGTAATGAAGAGGTAATAGTGAATGTATGTGGGGTTTGATGGTGTATGAAGAAGTAGGTATTTTGGGGATGGGTAATTAGTCAAGAAGTGAGAAGAGTTGAAGAACTGGTCAAATCAGCAGAATACATAATACTTAGGCTTAATATCTTGGAATGAAAAGGAAGCTGAATGATCGCAGAGGGGACACCCCTAATGGTCGACACATCAAAAAAAAATTCCCTTACAGCCCGCCGCAGGCTTTAGGTTAGGTTAGGTTAGGTTAAGTTAGGTTAGGTTAGGTTAAGTTTTGTTGGATTCGTTTGAGAAACTCTAAATAAAAAGTTTTTTTTTTATTTTTATTTATTTATTTATTTATTTATTTATTTTTTTTTTTTAATACAAATGTCGACCATTTTCCCTGTCGACCAATTGGGACTAGCTTCGATGCAGAGTGTAGTATGAAAGATTTGAATAGTAGGAAAGTGGCTGGTGCAATTAAACCCTTGGTGAATGCAAAGGGTCTAAGTTTTGATTGGGTTAGGATTCCTCATGAAGGGATGTTGTTAACGACGGGGTTAATGTATAGTAGTGAAACAATGGTTTGAAATAAGAGGAATAGATCTAAGGTGCAGTCCTTTCAGATGGATAATTTCTTAGAGACGTGTTGGGTGCGAGAAGAATTGATAAAATAAGGAATGAAGGTGTTAGAAAGTTGTGTAAGGGGTAAAGAAAGGTGTGAATGAGTGTATTAAGATGGTTTGGTAATGTGGAAAGGATGGATAATTGTCGGTTGCTTAAGAGGATGTATAGTAGGGATTGTGCTGAGAATCGAGAGGTTGGGAGACCGAAGAAAAAGTGGATCGAGTCGGTAATGGATTGTCTGAAGGAAAGGAATGTCACTTTGGCAGAGGTGAGAAGAAAGGTGAATAATAGGAGTGAACGGTGGAGGTTTGTAAGGGGATATGGTTGTAGGCTTGGCCCAGGAGATGGCCCTTATACTGGAAGAGATATCACAGTAGGGGTCTGTCGAGGTGTTGTGAAACCCTAGGGTGAATTTTTGACTGCGATGGGCTAGCACTTAGGGCATGAGAGGAAGGTGTGTGGAGCTTTTCTTTCACTTACGTCATGTTCTTCAACTTAACTATTCTGTTTCCGGTGTATGTTGCGAACTACCCCCCCCCCCTATTTGGGGTCTATGAGGAAGATAAAAAAAGAAATAAAGAAGGAAAGAAAGAAAGAAAACTTGTATATGTGACAATGGAACATAATGAATGCATTCATCTATGTAAATATAAATTACACCAGGACCATAATTTCTTTGTGGAAATTCTTGCTCCTTTAAAGATAAAAATAACAATAAAAAAATATGAAAATAAACAAATAAAATAATAAATAAATAAAAATAAATAAGTATTTAAGCAAATAAATAATTTTTCACATTTTAAAGTTTGTTCCTCGTTGAAAACAATTCAAAAATCAAGATTCTTCAGGAGAAATATCTCACAAATCCAAGAATTTAAAATCCGTCTTAACTTTGAGCTCGCAGCAGCGAGATTTACACCTTCAAATTTCAATCTTTAATTTTCGCTGCAGAAAATCTGGATTGATCGCGTCATGTAAATAAATTTAGATAATTAGGTCAAAGCCTCCCTTGAGAACGAATTGGTCAGGCTTTATATAACCTCTTGTAAACCTTCTTAAATAAATATGTTAATGTTAAAATTATTTCTTGTCATAATTTTATCAATTTATCATCATTTCTGAGTTTAAATAAAGTAAATTAGTTATTATTAATTTTTTGTTGGTTCCAATAATTCTAAAGATGGGTTGCGGCCAAAGTCTTTTTAAATATCTTTATTTACCGCATAGGCTTTATCTTATTTTTTCACCTATGTTGTTCTTATTTTTATTAAATTAATTAATTATTTAAATAATTAAAATTAATTGATTAAATTATATAATTATCTATATTTACATTTGTTTTATATATGTCCATAGATATCAGTTTTCATTCGAGCATTCCACATAAATTAAGAAATTTAAATGAATTTACAAGATTTTCTGAAAATCTTGCTGCAGGATGTAAATCCAGAATTTTCGTGGAACTCACCCTCAATTTTTAAACTTATATATCTGAGTTGGTCTTCCCTTGAATGCTTACTACTACCATTGAACGGTATTGTATTTATGTTTATTTTTATTTCACTTAGGTTGTATGGTTCAACCCTCATTTATGTTCACAACGTAGCGGTAAACTTGTCTGCTCATGTTTTTGGGCCTTTAGTTCCTCTGCCAAAAGAAAACGGACATTCAACTGTAGAGGTAAGGAAAAGTAACTGTAGGCATGTGAAATAAATTTCATGACAACTTCTATTTTACACACATTTATATTTATTTATTTATTTATTTATTTATATATTTCATTTATTTATTTATCTATCTATTTAATTAGTTGTTTATTTTGAATAAAAGCTTGCAGTTCACGTGTATTGCCCTATTAAATGAGGAAAATCGGACCCAAAGCCGGGAGCCGGAAGTCGGAGCCGGAGCCGGAGCCGGATCCGGAGCCGAGGAGCCACGTGAGCCGTAAAAAATTTGCCGGCTCCGCAGCCCTGGTTTTAAATGATTTGTTTTTTTGTAGTCCTCTGGGGATGGATGGCTTTGTTAGCTGCTTTAGTGAAATTTTGTACAGTTTTGTTTGAGTGTTGAAGTGTTAGTGATAAAATTAAGGTCTGTAAGTAATTCCAATTTGGTTTGTGAATTGTCTCCAGTCTGCTTTTTTGTCAGTTGTGTTATGTTTTTCTGAGTCGGGTAGTTTGGTTTGTTAACATTCTGGGTATTTTAATGATGATGGGTAAGTGGTCGGGGTTTAGAACAGATTGTGGGTTGACCAGTGGAGTTTGGTGTGTAAATTTGGTGAGCATAGTGTGTTATGTATGGTGATGTGCACGTTTGGTTGTTTGAGGTGGGTTTCACTCTAGTGTGGCTGTTTGGTGTTTAAGCATGTTGAGCGTTTTCCAAGGTTGGCCATGAGTTGGGTTTCTCTTTGGTTTGTTCTTGGGAGGTGGTGAGTGTTGAAGTCACCTCCCCATCTATGATGGGTGGGAGATTTCAGAGAGTCATATTGGTTCTTGTCTTCTTCTGGGGCATTGTTGGTGAGGTTGTGGTTGAGATATATACGAGGTTTATGAGATTACTTTGTTTTTTTTGTTTATCATGTAATTGGGTGAAGGACTTGTTTTTTGTAGTGTCGTCGTTTAAAAATGCCTGTTCGCAGTTTGTTATGAAGGGTTGGGTGGTTTGTGGTATGAATGGTGGAGTTTTGTGATAAGGGTTAGTAGAGTGGTTTTTGGGGATTTGGGGTTGAAGAGTGCATCAAGTCATAGATTTTGGTTCTGGACCTAGTTATGCGGGTAGTCAGGGCTTCTTGTATCAGGCTTGTGATGTTATTTTTCAGAAAAGCTATCTCTTTTGGTCTTTTGTCTTTGTTGCGGTTTTGTGTTGAATTCTTAATCCTTTATTTATGGGGTCGGTTTGTTTGTGTGATGTGCTGCTGATGTGTGCTTGCTGGTGGTTGTTCGTCAGGTGATGGTCAACAGACCTTAGCAGATCAGTTGTGTATTGAAGGTGGTCGCGTGGGTGAGATGGGAACATTTGTTTTGTGGATCCATTAGTTTTGCCATCTATGCAGTTATAGGAAGTTTCTACTCACTATCTTTGTTGCATATTGGACACAAATGTTAGAATTCTAGTCTGGCGGTTTTTTCTGCTTTGGTGTCCACTGGCTTGTTAGGATAAAGTGCTGAGCGCATAAGTTGGGAAGTACGCCCTCATGATTGAGTAGAAGAGAAATATAGTTCAGCGGTGGAGAGTCCTGGGATGATCTCGGATTTGTCTGGAAGCGGCGGCGGTGCATATGCGCTGTTGTTGTGGTGACATCACAGTTTCTTGTGGGGGGGGGGGGCAAAAAGATTTTGAAATTTTTCGTCCAGGTCGGCCGAAAGACTTGTGCGGTTCAGCCACTTGTCGGCCTCTTCTCCTATGAACTATATACAGGTGCAGCAAACATAACTTCTTTTTTGCAAAATGCACTAAAACACATGTTATGATTCTGAACAATCTTTTTTCATATTATAATGTAGGTAACATATCTACTTTAATGTTTTTACACAGTTTGACAAAATCAATTATCAGATCAGGCTGCTGACCCCACTGTCCATCACCTGAACTAGGCCAATTTCTCCTGGTGTTTGTCATGACCTTTACCAGCATTACCAGCATAGCAGCGGGTATGTTGGCAATATTGGCCCTGATGTTGGCCTTCAGGTCTGGTAGGTCTCGGACGGCCTGGTCTGACAATAAACGCGGATTTCAGATAACCCAAGAAAGAAGTCGCAAGGGCCAAATCGGGGTCAGTGGGCTGGCAACTCCAGATCGCCTCCGTAATGAGAATGAGGTGCTCCGGGAAGTCGATGTCTCTCAAAACTGCCATTTCTGATCGGTGTTCATTCGAGAATTGTAGTTTTGGTGGTCTGCATCTTACAAGTGGTTTTTCTGCTATGTGTTATGGTGGGATTTGTTTTGGTGTAAATGATTGTGTTGCTTTGGTGGGAGGCTGGAAATGGTTGTTCAGATTTGTTTTTGTATTATACGAGCCTGGTGAAGATGGACGGGCTTGTGTTGAGTCGTCTGGTGGGTGGGGTTAGAGCAGTGATTCCCAAAAGTGGTCTATATAGACCCCAGGGGTCTACAACAACCTGCAAACGGGTCAATGAAGCTACCAAACTTTCTTATTGGTCTGCTCAATTTAGGCTAAGCTTCATGACGCCATTGTGGAATCTCATTTAGAGCAGTTATATAGTTAATTAAATTAAATGTAGTATTTTCATAAAATTGTGGTAAGTTGTAGCCAATTCGCTTTGTACTTTTAAATAACTTGCACATAATGATATCCAGTCATCATCATGTTACCCCGCATACACCAGTAAAATTTTGGTCCATTCTTGTCTCAGACTTTGGCGAAATCAGCGCAGTAAGACTCGTACTTGCAACCGACTTGTTCAATTCGTCGTCAAAGTCCAACGTATCATACGAATGTGAGAGACTAAGTTATTTGTTTCCTGAGTTTGAAAAACGGAAAGTGTTAAGAAAAATATTTCAATACATATAAACTGGTAGTTAGGCACTTACAAATTAAAGTGAATCAAATTAAAATGAATCAATGTCATTTTGTTTTGGGAGCGCCGGAGAAAAGTAAGTAAATTCGTGGTTTTTTTTTATAAATTTTTAGTTTTCTACTCGTCTGTTATGTAAGATAGATATATTACGCGGATCATGAACTCGAGTTTTTTCTATGTTTCCCATGGCTTGAGGTTTTTTGAAATGTTGCATTAAGCAGGGATTTTTATAAGTTATAAAATCGTGAAAACGTGAGCAAGTGAGGGGCACAGAGGATATTTCTCGCATTAGTCCAATGTTAATAATTTCGATATATAATATATTATATATATATATATTATATATATATATATATATTATAAAGTATATATAATTATATATATATATATATAATATATATATATAGTTATATATGTATTATTATATATAATATATTATATATATAGGTTATATAATCTTCCTACCTTTCTTGATTGATACACGATCATATTACCTTATTATACGATAGTAATATACTCAGTTTTAGAAACTAAATATAAATAATTGACAGAGATATTTATTATTACAAGCACATTCACAAATTTACGTTTAGAACAACATGGACAAAGTGTTGGTTCACATACGAGAAATAACACAAAAAAAGATTTGCGTGACTTGTTCTGTGGGTATAGAACGAGGAGTAACTGCAATGTGATTCTATCACGATTGTTCTTTGGTGGAGTGATCGATGTAGTAACCAGGATATCTCAGAAAGATTAAAATCTGTGTGCCCTACATCATGTCCCGGTCGTGTGTCAATGGGCACATAAGCAATTTATAGGTGTTGCTTCGTGTAGGTGTTGTGGTGTTGTTGATGGTGCATCCTGTTTATGATTCCCTTAGGGAGACAATAAATATTAGTTGAAGATTTAGTTTGTTTGACTCTCAAATAAGACTCTATATTTAAACTAAGGTGGAATAATTGCTCAGGTTTTGTAGAGAAGTAGGTGTTAAGTTTAGAGGTCAGGAACACATAAAAGTTACTCATTTTATCGAATAAGAATGGTATGTTTGTACTAATGAACGATGTTGGATTGGTTGGATATAGTTGTTATGTGAGGCTACTATATTTGATATAGACAAATTGGTTCTATAATTATAGTGTACCCAGGTATGATCTAATGTGTTTTATTGTTATTGCACAAGATTATGATCTCCAGATGATAATGATTTTAGTGTCTGTGTGTCTTGTGAGGTGAGATGCTTTGGTCATCGCTTACTCGAAAGATACTAAACTATCCAATTTTAAATCCGAGGATTTTGGAGTTTTTTTGTAAAGGGTATAGCAATGCTGTTTAGGTAGAATAGTGGGTGTGCACCAGCTCTTGATAGTTGTTAGGTGAGATTTAAGTCTATATATTGAAAGATATATGTATTTCGTATTTGGCGGAACACTTCTTCTATTCCTAGTCTAGAGCCATCGTTTGAGAAGAGTTAACTTGTTGACTGTTATTAGTCTGTAAGTCAGAGTTTGAGGTCTGTCGTTAGTTCTGCGTGTGTTCTCGATGCTAATGGTGATGTCGATCTGACGCAGCGTATGTTAATATTTTGTGATGATTTGACTCTATGTTTGTGGTAGGCGTATTGGCACGCTTCACAATAGAGAAATTGAATAAGTATAGTGAGAGGGAATAGATGATTTATTTCAAAAGGTAAACTATAACCCATTGAAGGTACCATGATCTTTAAAACTTCGTTATATAATGATGTTTTAGCTGATTCATGAATTGTGTTGTTTGTTTGCCTATATCTTAACCTGTGAATGGCTGACCTGTGGCCATCCTGTTAATGAAGGCTTCTGGAATAATTAACACATGTACTAGCTTTTTGAGTCTAGTGGGTGGATAGGTCATCAGGATATCTTTGTTGCCTTAGATGTAAATCAAGTTATGTTTGGGTACGCATGAATCCTAGCATGTGGGAATGTTCGCTATGGTGTTATCGTATTGCGTATGACGTTATTGTTTTATGAGTTGCGCTCTTGCAGAGTTTAGGCCATGTTAAAATGGTTCATTGCTGTGTATTGCTTTTTAAGTAGACGTGTCAGTTGTAGTTGAGTGATTTTATTTGATAACCATGTTGGACATTCTGATTGGATAGTGCGAGGGACGTGTAATAATTTTAAGGTATTGGCTCTTTTATTACTAGGTTTTGTCTTTGCACTTTGGATAGTGTGATATATTATGTAGAGATGAGCTCGCAATATGGTATAGATTTTTTTCAATCAGAAGGTGTTCCTTTTTAACGGAGGGTTTGCTTTCTTTTCTTCTTCTCTTGCTTTGTTTCTTACTTCATAAGTAGTATAATAATTAGGTATTTCTATTTTTGAAAGATTTGGAAATTGTTTTGGTACTAATCAAAATAGTTTACCGAGACGCGGTGGTCAGTCAAGGGGTGGTTATGATCGTTAGAAGATGCTCACCCTGGACCACGCTGTGCGTGGTTGTCACGCTTCTTTTAAGTGCTCTTTCGAGTTGTGTTTCCTGCAGATGACGCGCTTCAGGTACTGTCTCTTGGTTATCAATTCTATTATTTGCGGGGAATCGTTGATAACTGATGTTTTTTAGAAGGTTTCTTGAGGGCTTATTGGTACTTTTAGATTTTTAATCCTGTTTTGAAAGAAGTGATGTGAGTTTCTTTGACTTGATTTTTGGCGAAGAACTGAGTTTGGATGCAAGCACTAGTGTGATATTGCGTGTTGTTTGGCTCGTGTTGAAGATAATTGGATTGATGAATAAGGATTACATTGTGTGTTACTGAGTTTTTTCAGTGTATTTCAGTGTTTTGCACTAGTTTCTGGTGTTATTCTCGTGTGTTTGGAATGTTCTTGGTGTGGAAGGATTATGGCAAGTTTCTGAAGAATGTGTGTTGTAAGTTTAATGATCTTGGGTCGATGATTATTAAGTCGCGATGTTAACTTCCTTTATCTGTGTTTTTCACAGATTTGGGAGACAGTGTATGTCTGGAAAAGTCGCAAGCACTGTTATCACTGTTAGCTATTATTGTTGTTTATGTATTTTCTACATCACATTTGTTAAAAATATCTAGTTTCTAGAGTAGATATAGAATAGGGGATTAGGATTTATTTAAATGATACGTAATTGTTAAATTGGTAAGATTGTTATAGTCTGGAGACATAAGAGTAATGTTTTATGTATTTGAGTTCACTACTATATCTGGGGAAATGGCTTTGGTTACGCGTGCTTTTATGTGAAATTTTTCTAGTACGGAGCTTTGTTGAGTGTTGAATGTGCCTCGAGAAACGGATATTTTGTTTCTCTACGGGGTGTAGTTTGTATTCTTCTATGTAGTGGTCTGGTGAAAAATTTGTGTGCTATGCCAGTTCTGGGTCTTCATGGTTTTGCTACGTATGTGTGGTATTTATCATTTGAATGAGTGGGTAGTATTTTTTGGTTCTGTGTTAGTTTCAACCAAATCTTTAATTGTGGTAATTCATAAGAAGTCTATGTGAAGGGTAGTTGGATGTACATGCGTGAATTTCCTCCCCTTATGTGGCAAAGGCTATTATTTATGCGTAGTATTTTTGCTTATACCACTTCAAGTGGAAAGGTTCTTAGATCTGACGCTGTAATAAAATTTTATTGGTGCCAACAATTCAACGTAGTGTATGGTTCTGGGTGAAATTAGTGCCAGTATCTGCGAATTGGGTTGAAGTGTGATTCATGTGGGGATAGCTGTTTGTGTTTAAAGAATGTCTGGAAGTGGGGTATCGTTCACTATGAGTCTATGGTCCTGAGTTGGGTTCCGTCTATCGACGATCTTGCCTCCTCTTAGGGCAGGCGGAAAGTGTCTGACGTCACCTCCTCCCTTATGAGTGGGAGCATACTTTTCAAAAGAGCTATCATGGTTAGTTATTTCTAAAAAGGTCGCATGGATGTGGTGGAGGTGTGGTATGAAAGAATTTGCTGCCGTGTTTAGAGAAAGTTGTTATTTTTGTTTTATTGAGAGTATTCTTTTATTCAATTTTATTGTTTCGAAAAAAAATTTTTCTTTGATTTTTCTTAATTCATCTTTTTCTGTATGTGTATAGTGTTTTGCGCTAGAATTTTATATCATATGCTCTGTTGCATTATCGTATTGTATGGGATAAGATGTTTGTGTATTACACGTATGATGAGACCTTGTGGGATCTCATACAATGTCGAAAGGGTTATGTTTAGAGTACGGTATAATATGAAGGAGGAGTTCTTTGAAATGTTTTTTGAATATTTCGGTGTTTTGCAGGTACACCTAGGTATTCCATAGATAATGATGTTGTATTTTGCAAAATAATGTAAGCTTTTGTTTGTTGATTGTTTTTTTTTTTTGTATTCTTGTTTGTTGTTTTAATCGAACTTTTGGTCAATAGGGTTTAGGGAATTTTTGGTTTCTTGGGATCGTTATCGGGAGGTTAGTTTACAAGGCTTTTTGGTATCTACGGCTATGTGTTGTTTTTTTTTTCAAGGGGACTACTATCCGACTTTTTTTTGGTTTTTTTTTTGTTGTTTCTTCTGATTTTTTCATTGCAACACATTTTTTCTTCTTTTCTTAAATTTTATTGGTGCGGTTTTGTTTTTGTGTTGAATTGTTGGTTGTTGTTTGTGTGTTGCGGTGGTTGTTTGTGTACCTGGTCGGTGGTACCCAGCAATCTTTTTCGTCGCATTTCCTCTGTTTGTGTATTTGATGGTTGGTGTGTTGTGTTGCTGATGTCCGCATGGTTAATATCGTGGTTTGTTGGATGCATTTTTTGTCCATTCTTTTTGCTCAGTAGTAAATGTAGGTTTTTCTACCTTCATCTTCTTTCTACAACTTTTTCTTTGGACCATTTTTTTTTTTCTTTTTTTTATTATATTTTTATTTCTTTTGTTGTGTGGTTTTGTTTTTTTTTATTTTGTTTTGGTGCTTCATTATTTTTTTCTTGATTGCTTTTATTTTTTTTTTAATCAAACAATTCATTTTTTAAAAAACTTCACAATTAACTTACAATTACTTAACAGGAACTTTATTTAGGAATAAATTTATGTATCTTGTAACGCTTGCACTCACTATATAATATGTTAGCTTAACCGCTGATACATGGGGCCTTGAAGTATCGAAAGGCGAACATAATTGTATAATCTTAAAACTTTTTAGACATACATTACTTCTTCTAATCTCTGACATAGTCCCGCTTTAAAAAATTTCTTCTGAAGAATTAAAGAACTATTTAGATAGAATTGAAAGGAACTTTGTAAAAAGTATTATTATTATGGAGCATTATGGAGT
>JABUQX010052353.1:15000-25000 GCA_015478945.1 Trachelipus rathkii
CAAATTTTTTGAGAACCCAAATTTTTGAGAACCCTAATTTTTTGGCAACCCTAATTTTTTGGCAACCCTAATTTTTTGGCAACCCTAATTTTTCGGCAACCCTAATTTTTGCAACCCTTCGAAGAAGGGTTGCGCCAAACGGTTGCGTAAGCAACCGTTGTACGTACCCCACCCTAATTTTTTCGACCAACCCTTTGGTCTTCCATGGGTCATTTTTGGCCCACGGTAATTTTTGGCTACCCTTTAGGGGCTTAGCCCGTTTTTTGATGTCTTTACCTTGTTTGACCATGATATTTCGGCCTTGACCTTGCCATATACCATGGGTCAATTTTGGCCCACGGTAATTTTTTGTCCTTCCTTTAGGGGCTTAGCCCTTTTTGATGTCTTAACCTTGTTTGACCATGATATTTCGGCATTGACCTTGCCATATACCATGGGTCAATTTTGGCCCACGCCAATTTTTGGCCACTCGTGTCCCACCCGTCACATATTTCGTTCCTAACTTGAACGCATGTATGGATCTATCCTAACTTGAACACCTACACACACACACACACACACACACACACACACACACACCCACACACACACACACACACACACACACACACACACACACACACACACACACACACACACACACACACACACACACACACACACACACACACACACACAGATTTACTTACACTCACACACAGATTTACTTACACACGCAGATTTACTTACACTCACACAGATTTACTTACACACGCAGATTTACTTACACTCACACAGATTTACTTACACTTATACACACATTCACTATGACACTTATACACCCATTCACTATGACACTTACATTTACACATAGACACTTACATTTACACTTATACACACGTACAAACACACTACCAACCCTTTGGTCTTCCATGGGTCAATTTTGGCCCACCCTAATTTTAGGCCATCCCTAATTTTTAGGCAGCCCTAATTTTTCGCCCAACCCTTTTGTATTCTACGGTACAATTTTGATGCCTCAGCATTATTGATGCCCCAACTTTGATGCCTCAACTTTAATGGTTCCCAATCACCGTAAGGAGTATCTAGTGATGTTCTATTAGTGTTCTATGAGTATTCTATGAGTGCCAGGTGAGTGCCAGGTGAGTGCCAAGTGAGTGCCAATGAGTGCCAATGAGTGCCAAGTGAGTGCCAATGAGTGCCAAGTGAGTGCCACATAGTGCCAAGTGAGTGCCACATAGTGCCAACTGAGTGCCACTTTTTTCAAGCCTTTTCTAGCCTCCCCTGAGCCTAGAATAGCCCTAATATGGGTGTCTACCCCTAGGTTATAAGGTATGAGGAATCGAATGGTGTATATTACAAGTTGCTAGAATGCTTCCTACTATGAGTTAGTATTTTTCTAACACTTATACCACGACTGAATATATATCTAAAGAGCTACACATTTGAGACAGGGCCCGCAAACGTTTCAGAGTCCGCGTCCGCAGGTCAGCCCCTCCGCGAAACCGCCGCCGCGTGCGCCCGCAGGCGCAATATTACCGCCGCCGCGTGCGCCCGCAGGCGCAATATTTCCGCGTAACCGCCGCCGCGCGCGCCCGCAGGCGCCATATCCCCGCGTACCCGCCGCCGCGTGCGTCCGCAGACGCAATATTACCGCGCGAACGAAAAATATGATATCAATGTAAACTATTCAAAGAATTTCTTTTCAAATATACTATGAGTCATTCATTTTTTACTACAATTGTACGAAATTTTATTAAAAACATATACTTTACATACCTTAAAGCAGTAAATCAGTAAATCAATAGAGGTGTTATTACCTAACACCTAGGGGATTAGTATGCTTTTGTTTTACTGCTTTAACTCTCTGCTTTACTGCTTTAACTCTCTGCTTTACTGCTTTAACTCACATGTTTTACTGCTTTAACTCATATACATTACATACCTTAAAGCAGTAAATCAGTAAATCAATAGAGGTGTTACCTAACACCTAGGGGATTAGTATGCTTTTGTTTTACTGCTTTACTGCTTTAACTTTCTGCTTTACTGCTTTAACTTTCTGCTTTACTGCTTTAACTTTCTGTTTTACTGCTTTAACTTTCTGCTTTACTGCTTTAACTTTCTGCTTTACTGCTTTAACTTTCTGCTTTACTGCTTTAACTTTCTGCTTTACTGCTTTAACTTTCTGCTTTACTGCTTTAACTCACTGCTTTACTGTTTTAACTCATATATTTATTAACATTATGTTTTCTTTTATATTTTTTATTTTTGTTTTATTACTTTTTATCAGAGTTTCTGTTATATAAACATTTTATTTTAATAAAATTGTACGAAATTTTATTAAAAACCTTTTTATATATACGAGTTTTAAGGGTAGTAAAATCGCGTTTTTCATTTTAAAGCATTTATTACATAATCAGAAACTATAAAATCATTGACATACAAATTTTTAGCATCAAATATATTTACAAGTTTATTAAAACATACATTATTTAAAAAACATATAATGAAATAAATACAATAGACTCCACATAAATTGGAATATAAGGGTTGAACAGGGTAAGACATAGTTTTTACACAGCTTACATTATTATATTTTAAAAATAAGGTAATATAATGATTATTCAATATAAATTTTAAGTTCAAAGAATCAATTATGTGAACAGTATCGTTTTTTGCTCTATAAACGGAAATCCAATGTCCTGTTGAGGTGATGTGACGAGGCAATGTATTGAATATGAAGCAGGTATCCTTCTCCAACTTTACAGAGTTTATTTCGTTAATAGCAAACACCCTAAAAAGCGAGGTTCATTTTTAAACACCGATTTTATTTCCTCTTCATTCATCTTTAATAATTCAAAAGTACGTTGCGTACTCTGTCAATTTCAATGAGTTGAGGATGCTCAAGATAGACCACTACAGTGATGGGTGATTGTAGACTCGATCCAAAAGAGAGACTTAGTCCTAGGGTGCCCTTTCTCAAAATGTTTAAATGATAGGCGTTACAAGCTGAAAGGTCTGCAGTAAGATCATAGGCGTATAAATTACTATTCTTTGCGTATTCTTCAAGATTTAAACCTGTCCCACTATCATTACATGATACAGTATTGGCTATTAAGTCGTAAAAAGGTCGAGTACAGAGAGATAGGTCTCCGTTGTATAACATTTCATAATCACGTCCGTGAGGCAGTCCATTCACATGTAAACTGATACCCCTAAGTCCGAAAGGTGTGAATTTATAGGGTGACTTTTTATAATTCCCTGAGTAGGCTTCATGTTCCACAATCCCTATTATTACTTTCTGTGGTAAATTTCCGTTCACAATGTTAGGGATATTGATACTCGATAATCCTTGAGTGAAATTAAATATCTTGGTTTCAACTCTCTTAATAGGGTACTTTGCTGTAGTATTCAAAAGCGAATTTTCAATTTCCAAATGACGCTGTGGTGATAATTTCACTTTTCTGACATAGAGATAAGCCTCCAACAGTTTGAAAACAGGTTCTGGACATACAGCTGTAGCAGTGGGCTTACTTTTTATTTTAAGAGCAAATTTAGGATTTGACCGTGATAAAATGATTCTAGTATCTACAGATGGTAGAATGAGTCTTTCTTGAGAGAAGATATCGCCATTTAATCGACCGTAAAATTCATAAGTATTATTTATGACTTTAGCTGCTTTATCTATATGTGCAGCTTCATCTTTGAAACTGTAAAAACCACATGATTTGAGATGAGATTGTTTAGCATCGTCTGAATAATTTAACAAATGTTCTATATAGCTTCTATAAGGATAATTAGCCGCTGATGCACCTAGTGAAGTTCCGTTAAGATAGACTTCAACCTGGTTGAAACATGTATACAGGAAATTTGATTCTGTATATACTATATGGTCATCACCCGTAGGAAGATCTGTACCATCAGGTTTTGTCAATTTCGTTTTTACATATAAAAACACATTAGAGGGATCTAAGAGATCTAATTCACTCTGACAACATCTGTATTGGTAATTGAATGTATAGGATTAATACTGATAAAGTTGGAGTCGCTTACGCTAATCTGTGTAGGGTTCATGGAGAAGAGATCCAATTCACTCTTACAACAATCAGGACTAGAAGGATGAAGGAAATGCATCTTGTATGTGCGAGCTCTGGCCGTATAATGAACATTTTCATGAAAAACCTTACTTATATACACACATCGTATAAATCAGTAAATCAAACCACCCACCCTATCCCCACATTTTTTCTTTAGAGGTTTTTTCCGCTTAGTCTTTTTCTTTATGACAATCTTCTTGATCCCTCGACCTTGTCCTGACATTTTACGTCTTATTTTACGCTTAACATCATCCAACATCTCATCTGAAACATCGGCTATGCGTCTTTTTAATGCTGTACGAGGATTATTTCCTGCAGCAATATCTTGAATAGTATGCAAACCTGTTCTTATAGCTTTTTTACCTATATATTCCCCGCCTTTCCTGAGTAGAGGCCTTGCACTTCTCCATAGCTTGGCAAAAAATCCACCAAGGCCATACCCCCTCTGCATTTTTGTTCCCCTGAATACCCTTTCTTCGTCCATTATTACAGGAGTATCTTTCTTATACTATCTTTACACTGTGAGAGTATGTTAAGGAATGAAAAATATATCTGACTACACCTCTTATATATATTCCATTATCCTGTAATTACTGCATCTGCTTCTTTCTAATATGAACTTTGCATAACAATGCGCCGTATGTAAAGGGGAAGGGATTTCCTTCTACATCTTTTATATGCAAGCGTACAGAGTCAAAATTTGATCTATTCAGAGGTAGATAATGAACATTAGGAAATGTTATAACTTTACTCTCTTTGGGAAAATATACTACTCTTAATAAAGGAGCTTTAGTATTACCTACATATTGATGATCAATTATATTTGTATATACATAAGCCATACCTGGATGATTGAGCATATCGGATGGGGTACATGTATAATGCAGTACACGGTCTGCGTCGTCTTTTTGTTCATGCCAAGTCAAGGGTTTATTCTCCACAGATAGTATAACTCTCTTCAACATAGTAGGGATATCATGAAGTATATCCAGCTCAGCATCACGTTTACGAATATGTTTACGCTGCCATGGTGAACGTCTGAGAAAAAACATATCACGGTCTAGCAGGTTTACACTTACTTTATCTTCATAGGTACGCATTTCAGTTTTGTATACCAAGTCCTTACACATAATACTCATATCAAAGAGAACGTTTAAATGACTGAAAATAGCAGGCACCGACTTAAAATATGACCTTCGCAAAGTAAATTCTTCAAAGAAGTATTCTTTTGTGCCAATCCTAGTAGATCACGAGTATCTTTCACTTGTAATATAGTTTCAACACATTCTACACTTCTGTACACCAACATCCAGAATAGATTGTGAGGTAAATTTTCTATGTCCGTATTTAATATCATTTCACATAATCCTACTTCGTATGCCTCTCTTTCAAGTTGTATAGGATTCATTAACACAGTTGTAAAATCCGAGAGTTTATTATCAGGATGTAAATCCAAGGATGCTGAAGACGGGAGAGTTATATAAAAGTGATCTACACTCTCCATGATTGTAATGACAACTGATTAATAATTCTTAACTTCACTTGCTTTTATATAAGTATTAAACTTAGCAGGATATCCCCTCCATTTCACCAGATACTGTTTATTTTTCCCTTTTCCTCTCGTAGCTAATATTTTTTCAATTTTATATTCATGAGTTACAGGATTGAACCTTACTTTTTGTATTTCCTGTTTATAAAATCCGCCTTTTATTTTTTCACCATTTAAATCTTTCAGATAATATAACTTTAAACTATCACGACTGAATGGTCGGATATTGTGCACTTTAAAAACTTCCGTAGTCCAACCGGATTCATATCCTTTTCTAAACCTTTCTTCTGTTCGAGATACTCTTACATAGTCATTCACCTTTATTCCTGAATTATCTTTTATTTTGTTTTCTTTTTCATGTAGATGGGTTCTACGGCCTCTAGTTTTTGACATTTCTAAAGGAGTTGACTTTATAGTTCTATGGTAAGACCTGTTATAAGAATAAGCCAGATCGTCCAGTATATCAATATATTTAAAAGTATTCATTTTAGTAAAATACCTATGCATGCGCTCTTTAATAGTACGCTGTACTCTTTCAACTATAGCCGCTTTGTTTACGGAAAATGTATTGTAATAGCTTATACCATACTCCCAGAGCAGCTCCTGAAACTCTCGCCCCTTGAATTCCATTCCTGAATCTGTCCAAAATGATTTAGGTGTTCTCCGTTCGTCCTCTATAATTTCAAGTACAGCATCGGCAACTGTAGCTGATCTTTTATCTTTTATTGGCTTCAACCACAAGTATCTAGAGTATACGTCAATTGTAAAAAGTATATATTGAAAGCCTTCATTATAAGAGCTGTATTTAATCATTTCCGATAAATCTAACTGCCATATGCTATCGAGCTGCGGAGATATGGTTTTCCGTGTAGGAAATTTTTTTCTTACAGGTTTATGTAGAGTAAATGCCTCTTCACCCTCTAAATATGCTTTTAACTCTTTTTTCTCAATATTAGGATACCTTAAAGCAAACCTAGTGAAACCCCCAAAACTATTTGGCTCCCTCAGATTGAAGTAATACTTATCAACTACCTCCTTCGACTCCATGTTGTCTACTAGACTATCTTTTAGTTCTATTTAAATATATATATATATATATATATATATATATATATATATATATATATATATATATATATATATATATATATATATATATATATATATATATATATATATATATATATTTGTCACAAAAATGTGATATTAGGTCAAAGGGATAAAGAAAAAGAAAAAGATTTAAAATAACATTTATTTATACACAAACATTACAACTAAATATATATGATAATACATAATTACGATTTAATCCAACTAGGCCTATTATAAGGTGTTTTTCTTATTCGTCCTCTGGTAACACGTTTAAATTTATCTGATGCGTAAGAAGTGCCTGATGGACTTGAATCAGGTCTAGGTGTCATGGGGATATTATCTAAGTCTGCTAATCGTCTTGTATTTAAGATTAAAGTTCTGGGGAAATTAATAGTCTGAAGTTCTTGTTTGATATCATTCCATCCTTTTACAGGGCCTTTCTTCCAGTTACGTGAGAGATCAGCTATCAAATCCACAATATTTGAGCCTTTAACTATTTCATCATCAATTACGATCTGTCCTGCTTCATTCAAAGTTAATTGGTCTTTTAAAATATTATATAAAGCTATTCCTGATTTACGCACTCTATTAGGTAAGCTCTCCTCTAGGATATTTTTAAATTTATCTTCATTTTTCACTTCAAGTTTTACTTCATTAGGTATATCTACATCATCGGTTAGCGGGATACGTAGGGATGGATGTAGGTGCAAGTCTTTAAGATCTATCAATTTTTGTATGGCATCCTGGTATAAGATGCGTTTCTCATGGATGTTAATGTCTGAATTTAATATCCTGTACACTTCTTTCTCATATTTGGTTATCTGTTCAACTTTAGGATCATATAAGCTAGGAGGTAGAGGCTGCTGGAAAGATAATGAGTCGTTCACAATATAAGGATTCTGTTGGTGCAACTGTTGCTGCTGATGTGAAAGAGGTTGTAATGTCAATGCATTGGGCTGTAATATCTGCGTGTATGGGGGTTGTGAATGATGAAACTGTGATTGTGGATTTTGCGCAGTGTGCGGCAATAACTGGCCATATTGAGGTTGTGAATGATGAATCTGAGGAACTGAATTCTGTACAGATGCTGTATTATTATACTTCATTTTCTCATACTCATTATATGGAAGTACAGCAACCTTCTTCATTATGGGGACAACCACTTAGTTATCAGGGGAGCTATAACGGAGAAGAGTAATGGCAGGAATACTCCTCCTCCTCTCTGTAGTAACTTCTTTTTATTTTTCAAATTTTTAATGTTGAGGGAGAGTTTTTTAATGATGTTTCTATAACGACGTAGCTTTACCTTCTGAGGCCTGTTTAAAGGAACATTTCCTTTTATAAGATTTAAACAGACTTCACATACACACTGGATGAATTTCTCATCCTCCCTAATTAGTTTACGTTTTTCAGATGGTTTCAACTTTTTAATTTTAATTTTTTTTATAAGAGGTAAATACTTTGCAACTAGAGCACTCATTATTCAGGTATGTATACAGTTTCTATCTCATAGGGCAGAATGTTGGTACGGAGCAGCACTCTGTGCGTGTTTTTGGGGTGAAGTTCACACATCAAATAACCGTGGGGGATTGAAGTAACCTCTTTATATACTTTTAAGAACTCTTTCCTTTGAAGAGGAAACATTTGAGTTGCCAATACATTAATTTGACTCATGTCTCTTCTCTGCCCAAACAACAGTAAATACTGTGTGTTTAAAGAAACACTTCGCATATGCTTGCTTTGATGAAAAATATTCTGCGTTATGAAAAACACAGAGATATTTAGATGGTGAGAATAAACTGTGAACGCTTCTGCTATTTCCAAATTCAATTTGTGCATTAAATCATCTAATACAATAATTTTGTGGCCTTGTATATTGTCCAGCGATCTAATATCGTATATGCCTTCATGAAATTGAATCACATCTTTATATTCTTTAAATTTTTCCTGATAAACATTATAACACCATATTATTTTTACAGGGGTTTGTTCAAAAATCTCCATTTCCTTTAAAATATTTAATAATAGAAAGGTTTTACCACATCCTGTCGGCCCAGCTACAAGACATGTAGCCGGACTTCGGAACGTAAATTTCTCCACATCCATACCCGTCAAGTAGATAATGAATAATGAGTTTAATTAAAGCAGTAAAGCAGTAAATCAAAACCTTACTAACCCCTTGTTGCTAAGCAACACCTCTATTGATTTACTGTTTTAAGGGCTGTAAAGTATATGTTTTTAATAAAATTTCGTACAATTTTATTAAAATAAAATGTTTATATAACAGAAACTCTGATAAAAAGTAATAAAACAAAAATGAAAAATATAAAAGAAAACATAATGTTAATAAATATATGAGTTAAAACAGTAAAGCAGTGAGTTAAAGCAGTAAAGCAGAAAGTTAAAGCAGTAAAGCAGAAAGTTAAAGCAGTAAAGCAGAAAGTTAAAGCAGTAAAGCAGAAAGTTAAAGCAGTAAAGCAGAAAGTTAAAGCAGTAAAGCAGTAAAACAAAAGCATACTAATCCCTTAGGTGTTAGGTAACACCTCTATTGATTTACTGATTTACTGCTTTAAGGTATGTAATGTATATGAGTTAAAGCAGTAAAGCAGAGAGTTAAAGCAGTAAAGCAGAGAGTTAAAGCAGTAAAGCAGAGAGTTAAAGCAGTAAAGCAGTAAAACAAAAGCATACTAATCCCCTAGGTGTTAGGTAATAACACCTCTATTGATTTACTGATTTACTGCTTTAAGGTATGTAAAGTATATGTTTTTAATAAAATTTCGTACAATTGTAGTAAAAAAATGAATGACTCATAGTATATTTGAAAAGAAATTCTTTGAATAGTTTACATTGATATCATATTTTTCGTTCGCGCGGTAATATTGCGTCTGCGGACGCACGCGGCGGCGGGTACGCGGGGATATGGCGCCTGCGGGCGCACGCGGCGGCGGTTACGCGGAAATATTGCGCCTGCGGGCGCACGCGGCGGCGGTAATATTGCGCCTGCGGGCGCACGCGGCGGCGGTTTCGCGGAGGGGCTGACCTGCGGACGCGGACTCTGAAACGTTTGCGGTCACTGTCTCAAATGTGTAGCTCTTTAGATATATATTCAGTCGTGGTATAAGTGTTAGAAAAATACTAACTCATAGTAGGAAGCATTCTAGCAACTTGTAATATACACCATTCGATTCCTCATACCTTATAACCTAGGGGTAGATACCCATATTAGGGCTATTCTAGGCTCAGGGGAGGCTAGAAAAGGCTTGAA